>QNGE01008873.1:4490-14849 GCA_008508345.1 Paragonimus westermani | reverse complement strand
CAACAACAACAACAACAACAACAACAACAACAACATAGTACCACATCAGTGGTTCAAACTAATGCTTAACTGCCACACAGACATGAGGAAAAAGCAAACCTTAAATAGGAAGAGTGAAGGAAAAAAGAAGAGGACCGGAAACGAACTAACCACATCCCAGCATTCAAAACCAAGGTACCTACACCTTTTAACCAAACAACCAAGCTGCAAGTGAGAAAGAGAGGTCATCAGCAAGACAGCTTCTCTACAGTTTTCGAGTGAGAGTAGGAGTTGGGGCACGACTCGACAGCCTGGCTGGGAGTCCCCAGACCGCACAACGTTGGTGCAGAGGACGAGAACAGTGACTATCTGCTCTACCTGTGTGCCACTTATGAACTGGCCGTGATAAGCACTTGACTGCAGCTGGGTGCGGAAAATATCACGACGTGGACTCATTCACGAAGTGACCAACACCGTCTCTTTGAGTGCTTAACACACGAGTGATGCGCACAGGTGAATATGACACTGACCACAGGCTAGTGAAGACCAACTTGCCCGCAAATTTGTTTATTATAAAGGTTATTCGGAAAACAGAATAAATTGGACGTAAAATGACTAGAGAACTCAAAAGCAGTGACTAGTTTTCGAAGTACACTTGTCACTGGTCTACAAGACGCGGGTTTAACCACTACTTCCGGGAATGTGTGGCTAAATGTCGAGGAACAAATCATGGTAGCAGCCGCCGAGACAATCGGTAACAGGCACTAGAGGTGCCAGAAATGGATCAACGATAACAGTGCAGCTATTTCCAAATTAATACGGTGGAGAATGCAGCTTAACGCCCTCCTAAAGGACCCTAGTGATGGGTCAGAAAAAGAGACATTCCAGTGTATTCGCCTTCGGTTGGCAGGACGTGTTCAAGGATTTAAGGACGGTTGGTAGAGGAAGCAAGATGAGCAGATGTAAGGCTACGTTGGTCGCAAATATCACAAGGTCTACGGCTCATCTAAGACTTTCGGTCCATCCTTACAGTCTATCAAACCACTGATTAATGCAGACAGAGTATTCGTCCACCCACCCGGATGACTTCAGGGAAGTCTGGCGTAAGCACGTTGGTGGCTCACCAAACTATCCTGCCACCACTGTTCGGGAGATGGACAGCGGTCTACCACGGTCTGCTTCATTCGCTCTAGCCCCAGATTTGCAGAGGAGCAGATAGTTATCGTGTAACTGCGAGACGGAAAAATTGCGGGCGAAGATGAATTTCCAGGGGAATTCTGAAGAATTGCGACCGAGTTCTGGAACGTGCTTCGCTCCGTCTGGTGTCGGGAAGTAGTTTCTCAAAGCTTCGGTTATACTGTGATCATACTTTGGTTTACAAATAGGGGTAGCAAGTTAGCTAGACAGTTAACGGGACACCAGTTTTCTAAGCTGCACTGGAAGGATGCTACCAAGACTTAGGCTAAATTGACTCAGTGCTTGTGGTTTGGAGACGAACGTTCCCGAGGAGCAGCAGGTGTGTCACAGAAAGTCTGATATCGTGTTCGCTTCGCGACAAATCAGGAAGAAAAGTCGTGAATGTAACCGGTCTCTATGTGTTGTGTTTGTGGAGTTCATCATGGTGTTTGATTCCGCGTGCCATGATGCACTGTGGACGGTGCTTTGTAAGTTTGGATATCCAGGTAATTTCGCCAATTTAATTGAACTACTGCGTGCAGACAGGAAAACGAAAACACAGCAGTGTAGATCGACCTCTGGGGATTTCGACATTGTGACTGGCGTGAATCAGGGCTCCGTCTGCTACAAGCATAATCAGTTTCTATTTGTTTGCAATGTTAACGTTTGTTCTTCGGAGCCAAGCGAACAGTGTTGGAGTCGAGTACAGTGCAGACGGCTGCTTGCTGAAGACTCGATGTTTTGGCTGCCCAAGTTGTCTGCTTACTTTGACGACGCGCAGGCTTCTGTTCGAAGGCGATAGTACGTTATTTGCACGTAGGAAAGATGAACTCCAACCGCTGGTCACGTTTATCTTGGCTCGGCCAACCAAATTTGATTTGCATATCAACTTTCTCCGGATGGGTGTGATGTTCTTGCACACGAGCCTAAGATCCACACCATTGCAGACTTTAGGAACGATTGCGCAGATTTCCGTTACCTGGGTAAAAAGCGGTTTGAAGTTTTGTCCGTAAACTGCGAATTAAGAGCTCGTGTGGTGAAGGCCAACGCTGCTATCGGCCGTTTCGAGAAGCGTGTCTGTGTGAACTGTTGCATCGAGATGTACACTAATCTGTTTGTCTACCGCTAAGTGTTGCTGCCTACGCTGTTGTTAGCCAGTGAGAATTGGGCTGTGTATCAAATGAGTGTGCAGTATCTGAACAGTTTCCATGTGCAATGTTTATGGCCCATCTTGGGTTTTCAGTGGTCGGACACTGTTGTCGATACTGAGGCATTGTGGTGAGCGGACATGGACGAGATGGAAGAGATGCTGGTACACAGTCAACCTCACTGCCTAGGACATGTCCGTATAATGGGAGGTAAGCGGGTTTCGAAGTAGTTGCTATACAGGCAAGTGAAAACAGATAGATGAAACATTGGTAGTCCAACACTCGGATACCGGGATGTTATCTAGGCAAGTCTCTTGCCTTGCGATAGCGATTTCCTATATTGGGAGGTTGTACCATTAATTCAGACGATCTGGAGGAATACGAATCGAACCGGCTGCCAAAGATTCAGTGAACAGTATTTGTAGGGTCGTAATAGATCTCTGTCTCAGAAAAAGAATATCCTTAAAACGTCCTATGACGTTGTTAACTGCTTTTACCACTATGTATGGGTTAGTTCAATGAATTTCCTGGCAATCGTTCACTGGAGGCTATGACCTCGATACGCGAGTGATGTGCTGACCAAACTATATTTACCTATCAGCAAAATTTACGGCAACGACATTTTTTTTGCACGACCTCCCCTATAGTCAAACCTACTGTTTCCACCTTCTGAAAAGGACGTAAAAATCTTAACAGGAGGCTGCATGTTGCATTTTTTCCGAATATTTGCTAACGAATAAGGAGTGCTGATAGGAGGNGAGGCTATGACCACGATACGCGAGTGATGTGCTGACCAAACTATATTTACCTATCAGCAAAATTTACGGCAACGACATGTTTTGGCAAGACTTCCCCTATAGTCAAACCTGATGTTATTACCTTTTGAAACAGACGTAAAAATCTTTATAGAAGACTGCCTGCTGACCTGTTTCCGAATATTTGCTAACGAATAAGGAGTGCTGATAGGAGGTCGGCGAACTGGTCGAATTGAATTAAGCCTCAGGTACAGTATGTCTACGCTCTGTGCATTCAGTTAAAGGTGTTACCTTGTCTCAAAAAGTCCCACCATGGATTATTATACATTGTACATATAGACTGGAATGGTGGGCATGGTAATGTTGTGAGGACAACTTAATATAGCGTACTGATTCGCAAGGAGTGGAACACAATATGCTTTCGCAATTTTTTTCACTACCACGAATAACCGAGAGGTCGCATTTTGATTAAAGGTCTGTGTTGCGTTCAAACGATAAGTTCTTCATGTCCGCCCACGAGCCGCTGTTTATTCAATAATCGAAACGTACACAGTGGCCCCTATTGTTTACTGGACACGTTTATGAGCCCCATAACTTTGTTATGCGTGCGACCTCAGGACCGCAAGTCAACTGATCCAAAATGTTCACTATTAGAGAAATAGTTACATCCCTTTTATATGACTTGTTAGTTGGGACATTGTCCGGAGGTTAAATTCTATTTCAGTAACCAGCTGAGCAAACTTTGTTCGAGAAGAATATCTCCGGACTTCACCTGTAAGGCCAGACGTAATGATTGCTGTGTAGTGTTTCCAGTTCACTCACCTGAATGGCCGACATTGTCCCCATTACACTCATTTAGGTTCTACTACTAGAAATTCCGTTCGTGAAAATTTCTTTCGGGCGATCTCACTAATTTTGTCTCCATGATTCAAGTTCATCCAGATTAGATTATCACTACCGAACTAGAGACAGCTTCAGTGAATTTTATTCCATAATACATGAGGCACTATCTGACATTCATTTTTTGACTTGTTTTCTAGTTACTTATGCTTGGAAGCTTAGTGCAGTAATGATGGTTCGTTTCTTTTTGGTAAGCTTGTACGCAACCCTCTCTGGTTCGCTTGTCTGATGTCCTTTGATTTCGCCAAGTTGCGCTTGGTGACATATCTGAACCTCCGAAGCCTTCTGGTAATCCATCATGTGATCAGCTACATCCCGCATGAGGCTAAAGTCCTCCGTTTCCCCACTTCCGCTAGTTTGTTTCTTCGTAAACTGACATGTGCGTAACAAACGGGAAATATAAGGCTAGCCTTTAGAATGAGTTCCAATCTTGACCACTGACTAAGTAGTTCAGGCAACTACACCGTTAACTGGATGTTCACACGTGACCGGCAGTCAGAACATCTAAACTCTACAACTGGCCAACGCTGCGTTATTCATTTGGACATAAGAGGGCAGTTTGAAGCGATTAGTTACTTCACATTACTCTGTCCTCTATTTTTTCATACATATGTTGGACTTCTTTTATGTCATTCTGATGCACTGTAGTCTACTGGATTCTAGTAAGCACTGCTGCATTGATAGCAAGAAGACATTGCCAGGATACTGAGTGGTCGCATACCTTGTATGTATGTAATTGTTGTATGACAGTATACAGGAACACGGTGGCATAGTCTGTCTTACATAGTGGTCAGAGAACGTTAGCAGTATTAATTTATTGAAATTTTCTTCCAACCTGTTAAATCTGAATTTTTGTTTGTGTTACTGCAACAATAGGACTTCAGTTTAAAACACTAGAGTGGGTGGTGATTTTCACCCTCAAAATGACCTAACACTTCCTTATCGTAATTTATGTCTGATGGTTCTGTTTTTATTCTAATGTAACAACTAACATAAGCCTTGTAGTCGTGAGGAGACTGTTTTCCCAAAGTAGAATCAGCGACTGGCTGTTAACTTACCAGCCATGAAGTCCCAAAAAGTCGGATTACCATTTGGCAACAATATATAAGTAATCACTTAACTAGAGTATTTTCGAAAGTAGCGTGTGAATAAAACCGTTAGTATGCTCAGTTGATCCTCAAGGTTGTTAATATTCTTGGCATAAAGACCCGGGTCGTGGTACAGAATGTGAAAATTATGGGCTAACTAGGTTTTGATTTTAAACATTAGAAGAACGGAAAAATGCATGCTGTCAGAACATGTCCACATTTTTCTTCTGATGATTTCACAAAACCTAATAACGAAATAACCGACTTAGTATTTGAAAATGACGTCAACTCAACATATGTTTAGCCAGTGCTTTTGAGCTATATGTTAGCGAAAAATCAAACTTGTATTGGGCAAAGATAAACAAACCAACGAAATGTCACGAATTTAGTTGCGTTTCGACAACCGTAGTAATCGGTTTGGCCAGCGTCGATCTGTCCATGCATAGATTGTCAGTGGACTCCATTTGCAAGCTAAACAACAAATTCCTTGAGAGTACCCTGCAGCCGTTGTTTACTAGTGATTCAGCTGCCTGTATGTAATGTAAATTTTCCGGTAACATGTATTATACAACGTATATTGAAGGATCACAGACATCCTGAGGAAGGCACAAGCTGCAAAACTATTGGGATGAAGAATCACCTAACTTCGACCTAGGTCACTTAGACCATAGATATTACGACGTTACCAACAACTTGAAATGACGCACAAGTGCCTGTGTAGTCAGCCTGAATTGTAGAGATTATGGACATCAACACAGCAGGTTCGGTTGTACCGGAATATCTGACAGGAAGCGCCGGCAAGAAAGTTGGATCAAAAACCCATATGGGATTTCGAGTGAGGGGATTAACTCTGATCGAGTTGAGTTTGCATACGAGGTCTGCACACCAAATCTGTCACAATGGACGACAGCTGTGCCATGAGGAAGTAGGTTTCTGCCGTTAAAATTCTACTTCATGTGGGACGCTCCAGTGTCCAGCTTGTTTTCTAGATGTCGATCTTTTTCGAGAACTGCCGTGCGTGGCGAAAAATTGAGTTTAGACCAGTTCTTTGGCAGCCTTCACCGTCTGCTGTGGTGTAACAGGAAGAACAGGCCCCTAGTTCATCTTTGTTCCTTCCAAAATTGTGCATATTTCACTGATCGTCACCTCCCACAAGCGTAAGTTTTAGTGGCCAAGCAGCCGGTGTTCTATTGCCGGTTTGTCTTCGTCGTTCTGTTGAGCTAACGCATCCGGCTTGATCTATCATCCATTGGAGCCAGTAAACTCTGGTCGCGGAGCCGCGATTCATTGCAAATTACCCGCACAACATTGGACCTGCTAGAGTCTATTTTTGAAGCATTTTGAAATATTTAACTTTTGATGTTTACGACACACGGAGGTTGAATGTGAACTGCCTCATTTGAATGGCCGTTGTAACACTGCGACTCACGTGACTAATATAGGTAATAAGTTATTTCTTATGTTGGTGATAAATCTTATCAGTTGGCGGTTTTCTACATACGTCTGACTTTGTCGTGGTTGTTCACTAGCTAAAACATCATTATTACAGATCCGCCTTGCCACGTCTAATGTCATACATAGCATTGGTCTTTTTTACGCTAGTGGAGTAATGCAGACAGTGGTCAACTCATGTTATTTCCCTTGACATCCGGTTGATTCATGTTTGCAGTTAAGACCGGCTGTCAGCGGTTGATCACAAAACGCGTTGAACACACAACTGGGTAATCGTACAACAACTTGACAACAAACTCCCGAAAAGAGCTAGCGTTCCAGGTCACAAAACAATGTTGAGACGCACGTGTGATTGTACATTTAACATGTCACTGGAGATTAATAACCTGCATACAGGCACCCGACAAGCCCATGATTCGCCTCATCAGTCATTCAGGATTATCCAGTACTGACACGCTTTTCAAAGGTGCAACCATGAGACGCGAGCTCTGAGACAGATTAATCACTCACCTGGCAATAAATAACTGAAGTGTCGATGGTGTAACGAATTCTAGATTGTAGCTGTTGCATCAGTAGTACTTTTCATTCCTACTGCCCACGTATTGTTAGAGGTCAGCCTGCGACATAATCCATGCCTTGAACTAAGCGTCAGCTCCTGTTCTACAATCCAATTTTGTATTCGTGCGATGTCTCTGCACCAACATCCACATATGTACGACAGACAGAAAGATTCTGTATCTTTTTTCAGTGGGATAAGATATGCTTATTCAATGAAATCTGATGGCTCTCAGTAAGATGCACAGAAGCTACAATGGGCGCCAAGAAACAAAGCTCGTTCATCAGATTAAGGCTTGAAGGTTTGCTCCTGAAAGGAAAGTATCCTAGAACATTTACAACAAGCTTATTCTATACACAGGCATCAGTTATCGGACTGGTAGTAAATTTAATCACTGACCTGTATCATGCATTGAATCTATAGAAAACGACTAGGACGGTAGTAAAGGAATCCGTGGGCGCTTTTAATCAAGGTTGTCGCTTGTGGGTGGAGTATACCATTTTCTACAATGTTAACTTATTATAAGGCACTGCAAATGCTCCCCAAGACAATAGCCCAGTTTTTGCAAATAGTGTTTTCAAACTAAATCTTGATTGTAGTTGGGCCGTGCTTGGTCGCTTTAGCTCACCAATCACTTTTCATCGAGGGCATATCCAAAACCACGAAAGAAACGTACAATCAGTATGGGATAACGCCTTGAACACGAGGAAGGCCTATAAGGGGAAGAGCTGTTCATGAAGCGAAGTAAAATGTGATGATAGTCTCACTTGACTTATCATATACTATACATGTACTCACGCACACAAACATCACGTTTCTGAGGCCTGTTGATGTTATTTGTGGGATTATCTTAGATGCTGACCGTATTATTCTTTTTCAGTTTCCTTATTTTTAATGGTCTTCTGGTTCAGGTCAATTCTATGATCATTAACAAGCAACTGGATTATCCATGATATATAAAAATGATCTGATCACCACGTCTAATTTGCAGTTCACCATAGATTCATATTTGCAACTGCGCCTTGCCCACTACCATCACGGTGCGTTGGAATTGCGACTGGAAGACGGAATTAACTGCTCGTCCCTTTGTCGGTTATATAAACAATGGTTGATGGAAGCAGGGTTGTTGTGAGCAGCCGAAACACATCACACGTCAGCCGGAGAGGGATTACACAGGTTATCTGGACAGATGGTCACGTGTCGCCACTTGAACCGGTTCTGACACATTTCCGCATGGCTGGAACGGAAACTCGACGCGTTTTCATGGCTGAGGAGTGACATCGTGTGACGACCACCGTTACACAGCACATCAGGTCATACAGATAGGTTCTAAGACAGACGGCGGCAGCCAACAGAGTTGTCCATTTCCGTACCCAATGATTGTAGCCCCTTCGGCCTCCGTATGTTTCAATGTTCAGGTGGATTGATCCCGAAGCGAATAACACACTAACTCAACCAATTTTTTTGCAAGTTGAAGTATACTTGATGGAATTTTGGTGTACCCTTGTATTAACCCTGTTGGTGTCCAAATGGATCAGTAGCTCATGCCCACTTGCGGTTACCGCCAGTTCAGCTGAATTGTTTCTTCGTAGGAACGTTGGTTCCCAATCCGCCACCCCTAGTTATGTCAGCGCTATGCTACTTTCCACTTTATTTGCACAGCTATAGGGTTAAGAACCGACTAAACTGACTCTTCATCTCGACCTGAGCATGAGCTTAAAACAGCTCACAAATTACATACGGTGTTTAGTGCCAATTCATTCGCACTCCAAAGGTTCCTTTGGCAAATCAAGTTTTGTCTGATGTTTTACGGCTGTGAACACTAGTGTGGTGGACAGGGATGTGTTCAGTAAATTGGACAGGAATACTGCTCTCTTGTTCGATTATATTTCTCAGTCCAACGGGGATTGCAGAAATGATTAACCTAAACAGAGAGATAGACATGTAAAGCTTGAAATCGAGGGAACTTAGCCAAAAATTAGACGACAACCTCATTAGCGTTGGTAAGCATGATTGTAACAGCCATGCAGGAAAAATGAACTCCGCTTAATGCAAATATACGCCTACCCTATCAATGCGGGGCTGGCCATCCGATGTTCCTGAGCATAGTATTTATTGTTCACACGGCGTAGAAACAAAACATTCCCGATGGTTTTAATTCACGGGTTATTTTGGAGACAATTATCGTGTTTGTTTCGTGCCCGATCTCTAACAGTAGCGTGATAGTCTCATTACTGGCAGAACCNACATTGTTTCAGAAAGACATGTCTTAGCAGAGCTGAAAAAATGTATATGAGACAAGTTGTTACGGAAGGGGCGGTCGCTGAAGAAATTTGTGCTGCTGAACGAATACTCAAAAAGTTTATTTAAGTTTATCTTAGATAGGAACCGTTGATACGTGACGAGCGTGGTGCCCCAGATGATATTCTTTTAAAAGTGCACATTTTGGGGGAGGCGAATTAATTGATAATTTGCTTCATCATGGAATATATTTGTCGTCAACCGGGATAGGTTTTAAAAACGCAAGTCAGACCAACTTGTCCCGCAATACACGGTATTCCCTAATTTATTTACAGCTGTACCGATATTACCATTAGAAACAGGTTTCCTTTTGCGCCAGCATTTAATCAAATAACAGAGGGAATTAACAACCAAATTGATAGCCGAACGAGAGACTGGTCACTGGCTGCAAAACATCACGGCGATAGGTCATAACATAAACCCAATCACGTATCTACTTCGTTGCAACGCTAACACAAACCCAAACTTTTGGCTATTGGTAGTGCCCTGTCAATCGCACAACACTGCCTGGTTTTCTACACAGAGAGTATATTCACTATTGATGTCAAATTACCCTGACATTCGCTTTTCAGCCTACCTCCGCAATCATTACATTCAATCGTCGTTCCGCCACAAATTGAGATATAAATTCAAATTGCTTTTCTTAAGTACCTGATGAGATAAAATCGAACTATTAATATTTCGCGATGCAGTTCCTTCATCAGTATAAAGAAAATGCCTGAAAAGAGAAGTGATTGAAAAAACTGAATTCCTGTTGATAGGTTGCTCTGACACGAATGCCACGATCGTTACAAATTGAACATCACTCGCGTTTGGTCGCAGCCCTCGCATTCATCTAAGTTTTCTAAGCGGCCAGTTTTGAAAGGAAGCACAAGATTCGGCGTTTGCCTTCAATAGGGTATATTTCCAACCTAGCCGGAGGCTGCACATATGCCCCTGAGTTTGTTAAATCAGTATCTTATCTCTAATGATAACAGTGTTAACTCCACACCGTAAGCTTCAAA
>QNGE01008872.1:0-14863 GCA_008508345.1 Paragonimus westermani | reverse complement strand
AGAACGCATCAGCAACCACGTTGGAGTTTCCGTCGATGTGTCACATATCCGTTGTGAATTGCGCTATAAAATCGAGGCGTCGAATTTCGCTAGGAGAGTATTTATCCTGAGTGGCACTGAAGGCGTATAGTAAACGTTTGTGATACGTTAATCAGTGAATTTCCTTCTTTCTAACAAATGACGAAAATGTCTAATGGACAAATAGATAGCAAGCAGCTCACGACCGAAGTTGCTATAATTAGCTTGAGCTGATGATAGCTTCTGTGAATAAAATGAAACTGGTCGTATTACACCACCGACTTACTGCTGAAGCACTGCACCGACAGCATGATTAGGCGTATCAGTCGAAAGGATCAGATGAGCGGTGAGCTCTGGATTGAAATGAGCATGGGTCGTCGCATCGCTGAGTGCTTTCTTCACGTCGTTAAACGCTTGTGGCGCCTTAGGAATTGAAATAGCCCCCTTTTTATAACCACGCAGCAGATCGGTTAACGGCCTCAGAATCTGTGAGCAGTGGGGAATAGAACGATGGTAGTAATTAACAATTCCAATGAATTGTTGAAGTTTTTTGATGAAGTCAGGAATGGGTTATTCTGGCAGAGCTTGCACCTTGTTGTCTAAGGGTTTGATGCTATTTGCGTCTAAAAAATTGTCCAAGAATGTCAAGAGACAAGTCGCCGAAAACGAACTTCGCTGGATTGATAAAATCGCCACTGCAGCAAAAGACGAAGATGCGTTTCATGTTCTTCGGGAGAACGACTGGCAACCAAAATATCGTCGAGGTAAACGAAGACAAAATCCAGACCATGTACTACTTGATTCATGTAACGCTGGAATGTTTGGGCTGCATTCCGGAGTCCGAAGAGCATTCAGAGGAACTCATACAAACCAAAGGGAGTTGTGATCGCGGTCTTGGGTATGTCTTCTTTAGTGACGGGAATTTGGTAATATGCACGCACCAAGTCGATTTTGGAGAAAACACACAAGGGAAAATCGTGGATGTGGGGAATAAGATAACGGTCTGGTACGGTGGCATTGTTGAGCGCTCGGAAATCACCACATGGTTTCGAATCACCCGATGATTTCTTAGGGACCAAATCTAAGGGGGAAGACCATGCACTCTTGGATGGACGGATGATGCCAAGTTGAAGCATGTGGTCAAAATCCGCCTTGGCAATTTTCAGCTTTTCGGGAGGGAGACGTCTGGGGCAAGCGGTCACTGGCTGTCCCTTGGTCAAAATGGTGTGTGTAACGTCGTGTTTGAAAGAATGTGGGGGATTCGACGGATTTATGAGTTGCGGGTATTACTGGACCAGCCGGGTAAACCTTGAGGGTTTGGGCACCGTCATATGGATTCCGGCTGAGCTCATGGTGGTTACTTTGCCCTTAGCACTCAAGGAAGTCAGATCGTCCAAAAGCGTGTGATGCTGAATATCAACCAAGAGACCAAGGTGAGATAGAAAATCGGCACTCAGAATTGCGGTCTGAACGTCTGCTATCAGCGGAACTGACGTCGTAGTCCAAGGTCAAGGGTGAACGAACGTCGACCGTACGTCTGTATCGGGGTTCCGTTAGCGGCTTGTAAAAAGAAAACGGGTTGACACCGCTGGCGGTCGACTACGGTGCATAGAATTACGCTTACCTGAGCGCCGGTGTCTATTAGAAAGTTGTAGACTGTGGATCTGTCTGAGATGTAGAGAAGGCGACATTTGAAGAAGACACCAGGCGCAGCCGTCGCCATCATTTGCCGGTCACTGGGTTTCCCTGTTTGGTCGGTAAAGTAGTAAATGTGCAGGGCTGAATGCACTTCTTTGCTCGGTGGCCGAAAGTACGATGGTACCAACAATAGTTAGGGTTGTTGTGCGCTAGTGCCGTTGGACGTCGGGAAGGTGTTGTAGATCGACTGCGTAGTCTGCGCGACCAAGTGTGCAGAGTGTGGATCAATGACTGGACCTGTTTGGTCGAACACTCCACCTGATATAGCAAATCTTCATGAGGTTAGGTAACAACTGTATCTACAAACTGAGGATTACGTTGAACATCTAACCTTTTGTCAGCTGCATCTGCCAGCTCCTCTATGGACGCAGCACTGCTGAATGTAGCCAGAATCTCACGAATCAATGATGGTAGATTTTTCAACTAAAACTGTCGAAAAATGGTGTCATCCATCTTCCTGCCTCCGAGAAGCTGTTTCATGTGTCGTAACAGCTGGGATGGTTTGCAGTCACCTAGCTCAATTTCGGAAACTAGTTGGTCCAGCTTCCGCTATTCAGACACACCTACCCTGTTCATTGAGGTGTCTCTCAGCTAATTGTACGGCTGGTCTTTAGGCATGTTGTCAATGAAATCCGAGACCTCTTCGGCGATATCGGTAGGGATGGATTGAACTAGGTAGGAGTACATTGCAAAACTGTTGTTATTGCAAGGCCATTTTTAATCAGTTCGAACAACATGCAGAGATGACTCAAAACGTTGTTTTACGATAGTGAAGCATTGTCAGTGAACAAAACCAAGAAAAAACTTAACAAACCTTCGGGCGTAGAGTTGGAGCTCGTCTCCTCTCATAATCTGGAGCGAGCTTCAAGGAGAACGAGTGAGGAGAATACGTATGATCTGCGCTAAAGCATGCGATGTTGGGGACGAGTGGGAGAACTCCGGGCCGTCACCAGAGATGCAGATTTCTAAGCAATCACGGAGTCGTGGAGAAAGCCGGAGGTGCTTATTAAAAGCATCTGTCCACCGAAATATTGCGTGTGACGCGCGAATGGTGCTAGTTAGAGCGCAGAAACCGAATTTGAGGTGGTAATTGTTGGAAGCGCATTTCTTTCGTACCCGCGAAAAACAAATTGGTGTGGTGTAAAGCGCATCCGAAACCAGCGAGCGCGCACGGATTGAATTTGAATNTCGTACCCGCGAGAAACAAATTGGTGTGGTGTAACGCGCATCCGAAACCAGCGAGCGCGCACGGATTGAATTTGAATTGTGTAACGGGACATGCTGATGTGTTGTCGGTGCTGTTTCAGCTTACGTTCCTGTGAGTCGTGTGCATGGCTTACTGTGCGTTTGCCTCGTGCTTGTTTGTACTGTTCCTCTTTTCAGGACTGTTGTTCAAACCCTTACTTCGGAAGAACGCTGTTCCATGGTGCCTCCATATTGCATCAGATTCGATCCAAAAGTGCCACGGGCGGTGTGAGCGGAAACGGCTGGCCTGCATGTTACAGTGGAGTAATAATGTACCGAATGAACTTGAAACGCAATTTTCTCGTTGAGCAACTGGCTATGTAATGCGCAGCCGAAACCAGCGAGCGCGCACGGATTGAATTTCAGTTGTGTAACGGAACGTGCTGCTATGTTGTCTGTGCCGTTTTAGCTTCCGTTCGTGTAAGTCGTGTGCATGGGTTACTGGGCCTTTGGCTGAGGCCTGTTCATAATGTTCCCCCACTTCGGAAGAAGGCTTTTACCCTGGTGCGTCCACGTTGCGCGACGTTTGATCATCGGAGTCACGGGCATTCAAACTAGATTCGGTCGGCCTGCAGGTTACAGCTATTCTAAAGGGGTTGGAGAAATGCACATTTGGAAATATTTATAAGAATATACTCATGTACACATATAAGGGTATAAAAATATAAGTATATAGGTCTATATGTGTGCATACAAATATATATGATTAAATATGGATATATATGATTTAAATCGTAAACAGACATGTAAATATAATTGTGTTTGTATATATATAAGATTGTGTATAGTTATGCGAACATCAATATAATTATCCGCATATGAACACATTTACATGTACATTAATAAACATATATAAACATATATATTATAATGCATATAGCAATATATATGTTTATATAAATGTGCACATTTACATACATATATACATGTATGTCTGCGCATATATGTGTGAAGCGTCATAATTGCCGGGATGAATATCTGCGTCACGGTGAGACTGGACCTTGACGTGGTGTGACGGCTTGCGCACCTCCATGACCTTCTGGGCTAAACTGGACAGAGTTACTCATACCAGGCAGGCAAACAGATAGAGGTATGACAAACCACAGTCTCCTGGTCCTCCAGGTTGCGGGTTGGGAGATGGTTGGCATCTCTTCCTGAAAAACGTATCATTTCTGGTACACCGCCAAAGGCTTTGGTTGAGAACCCTAATCGTTCTCCGGTCTAGGTCTGGGCGTCCTGGCAGTATCTCAGCCCACACACAACCATGAATCCTCATAACATAAACAATTCCACACTGCATCGGCCGGATCGCAGTATAAACCGGGTCGCCCTATCTGCTGCATACAACAGGGTGGATAGGCGAAAACATGCTACTGCCGACCCATCCCCCACTGTCCCATCAAATTTACATCTCAGGACCCTCCCGACCCCCAATTCTAATAACTTCTCTGCAGGTCACAGCAGATATAATTAATCATAGTAACACTGTGCCGATAAGTCCCAGCTCTCGCCACTCAGTCTCAGACCTCCCTCGTCCTGTGCTTCGACCTAGTACGCAAATTAATATAGGTGCCTTCAACGTTCGTACTCTGAAACAAATAGGTCAACAGGCTGCTCTCGCACGAACGTTAGACTCGGTACATGTTGATGTTTGCTGTATCTCAGAGACTAGAATGCACGACAGTAGTCAGCGTATGGAATTGGCAGCACCTGCACTTTCTACCCGATACTGGTTATACACTTCAGGTGACTCTCCGGCCGCCGTCACCGGCCAAGCGGGAGTAGGTATAGTCCTCAACAGGACGGCCGCAGCCGCATTGATAGATTGGATTCCTGTTAATAGAAGACTGTGCCATCCGCTTGGCAGGTTCTGCTGGGGTCAGTTCTAGACGCAAAACCGTCAGAAATCTTTTCGTTGTGTCTGCTTATGCTCCAACTGACTGTAGTGACATCGGCGTCAAGGACCTCTTTTACCCGGATCTGGCCGCTCTCCTCCGGTCGACACGTGATTCTGATATAGTCGTTCTGGCCAGAGATATGAACGCCTAGATCGGCCGCCTTGGTGAGGCCGAATCCCGTCTACATGGCAGGTTTGAGATAGCATCCCATCGCTCGGACAACGGCGGGCGACTATTGCAGCTGTGCGCCGAACATAGGCTGCTTTTAGGCAAAGACTGGCTGTTGAGCAACGGACTATACCGTCGGTAAAGCATAAGCATCAAACCGGCTTAAAAACCTGCCTTAGTAGTTCTCACTCCGCAGATCCTGATCACTCCTGAACCTAGATCACACAGACCATTCGTAAAGCATGTACGTTAGCATACGGCACTTTGAGGGTCAATTTAACTGGCCTCCTGCTTCTACCGCGTTGCCGCCACAAACTTGTAATGTAGTGCCATGGTCGGTAGACTTGGAACCACCCACTGAGACTGAGGTCCGCAATTGCATTGTGGCTCTCAAGCGTAATAAGGCTGCTAGTCCAGATGACCTTGTGCCAGCACTTTTCAAAGAATGGAGAGAGGCGTTAGTGGAAGCTTTGACTCAATTATTCCAACTTGAGTGGACGAGGGAAACTATCTCCGCAAGTTGACGTCACTCGATAATACTTCCTACATTCAAGAAAGGTATAAGGGGCTCTCGTGAAAACCGCAGAGGAATTAGTTTGACCCCAGTCATCTCTAGGGTTCTAGAATCCATTATACTTTGCCGACTAATTGCAGCTCGGGAGGTGAACATTAGGGAAGAACAGGCAGGATTTCGTCCCGGGCGGGGATGTATAGATAACATATATATACCGCCTGTTGACGAATGTCTATTTTCCCCAGAAGAGGTTTAATTTGTGGAGATATCCTTGAAAATTGATTCATAAATTAGAATTTCATTTTGTCGCGCCACAACGTGCTAAAACTTGAATCCGGCTCACACTACCCTCTGTTTTTGATTGATTCATTCAACTTTTAATGTGCTCATTCCATCAGGTTTTCCAAGGCTGCTCAAAGACTATATATATGCGAACGCTGGTCTGTCAAATTGCCTATGGTTTGAGAGCAAATACATTCCCGGCTGAGGGTCGCAGTATTCTGTGTTCATCTGGAGAGTCCGGGTATCTTTAAGAGCTGTGTTATGTGTTGGTGATCCGTATATACGTGCGCTGTCATACCTCGATAATATTAACCAACGTATCAAAAAGCAGCCGTTAAACAATTAATGTGTTCATCGACTATGATGATGCGTTCGGTTCAGTGGATCGATCTACACTCTTGGAGTCGCTCCAACGCAGAAGTGTGCCGACTAAGTACGCGAACATACTGCCGGCACTTTATTCACATATCTCAGCTCAGTGCCTCCAGTTGTTCACACGAGACATAGACGGCTTTGTCTCCTATGCTGGCCTCGTTTACTGGGAGTGCGGACGGTTGAAGCTTGGTTTGCTCACGGAGGACCAGTTTCGATGCCTGGTTTTCATTTTGGTCTACAGTCACCAACCCATGCTGACTTCCGTACCAGATTCCTAACAAAGATGGATCAGTAGCCAAATATCTGACTGGAACAGACGGTTGACGAATGTGAGAGGCTGGCCAACCTCAAACACGATTCAGCGATGATACAGCACCACCTCACCGGGCGCCCTGTACAGTTCAGGCCGTATCCAGTTTTCAGCCAAAGTCCCCTACACGGTGCATCAAACTCAGTCCTGCTGGTACCAAGATGCCGCCCTTAGCATGTCACTACTGTGGTGCATGGCACTACCGCAGATTCTGCCCTTTTCGACAACATCGCTGTCAACGATGCTACAGGGTCGGCCACAAGGAAGGTTTCTGCCAATCACAGACTACGGACAGGGTCAAGCCGACGTTGGACCCTAAGTTCAAGAAGCCAGCCGGATCCCGGGAGGTTGGCAGATCTAACGGTCTGCTGACCGCGTTCCATATCGAGGTCGCTCACCGGCGAAGGTTCGTTCCATCCACATCAATGATCGGTTGGCTCGTCTGTAGTTGGACATTGCTTCGGACATCACGATCATATCTGAGAATCTTTGGCGAGACCTGGGCAGCCCTCCTATCCATCCCTCATCTCAGAGAGCAACCAGTGCTTGCGGTGGCTCGGTGCAGTTGACTGAGCAACTGCACTGCTCAGTATCATTCAGCGGCATCACCATTGACGGAACATGTTACGTCGCTAACTCGGGTCTTGATCTTCCCGGACTGGATTGGCTCGAACCGCTTGGCCTCCTTGATGTCCCAATCAGTGCCATCTGCAACCAGGTGCGGTCTCCTGCCGCACCCCAGAGGCTGTCCGACGACATCATTCAAGAGTTTGCCCCCGTGTTCCAGGATGGCCTGCGTCTTTGCTCCCGTACCCAGGCCACACTACAGCTTCGGCCCAACAGTCAACCGGTCTTTTGCTCCAAACGTCCGGTTCCGTACGCAGCCTTGCCGTTTGTCAACCAAGAATTCAGACAACTGGAACAACTAGGTGTTTTAGCGCCCGTCTCGTACTCCGCGTGGGCCACCCCAATCGTCGTGGTGAAGAAGTCCAACGGATCCACCCGCATTTGTGTGGAGTTCTCAACTGGCCTCAATGCGGCATTGGAACCAAACCGTCATCCATTACCAGCGCCTGAAGATATATACACTATGCTCAACGGCGGCACCTGTTTCACCAACCAGGATGTGGCAGAGGCATATCACCAACCCGATGTTGCACCCGAATCTCGTGAACTACTCATGATCAACACCCACCGAGGCCTTCTCCAGTACACCAGACTTCCATATGGTGTCAAAACCTCGCCGGCCACTTTCCAGCAAGTAATGAACGCGTTGAATACCGATCTACCGGGTACGGCCGCCCATCTGGACGATATTATCATAATGGGGCGGACAACCAACGAATTCAAGGACCGAATCTCTGCGGTTCTCCAACGCGTCCAGGGGTAAGGGTTCCGGTTACGTACTGACAAACGCCAAATGTTTTTGCGGTCCATCAAATATCTGGAGTACATTTTTGATGCCGCCGGTCGCCACCCAGATCCCTAAAACATTAGCGCAATTCAACAGATGCCGGCGCTAAAAGATGTGCACACCCTTTGGCCCTCCTTTGATCTCATCAGTTATTACAGTGTCTTCCTTCCAGCCCTACACGATGTTCGGGCTCCGATAAATCATCTACTACAGAAGGGTGCTACATCCTACTGTTCCCCCGATTGCGAGACCTCATTCACGCGCTTGAAGACAACGCTCAGATCCGACCTGCTGCTGACGCATTACGACCCAACCCTGCCAATTGCAGTCGCAGCCGACGCTTCAAATTACGGTGTTGGGGCAGTCATCTCTCACATCTTCCCGGATGGTTCCGAGAAGGCATTTGCCCACGCCTCTAGCACGCTCAACCCTGCGGAGAAGGATTACAGTCAAGTCGAGAATGAGGGACTGGCCGTTATCTTCGCGATGATGAAGTCTCACAAACTTCTATATGGTCGGCATTTTTCCCTGCTGACGTTTTATAAGCCCCCACTATCCATTTTTGGATTGAAGAAGAGTATCCCTGTCAACTCTGCCAATCGACTGCAGCGATGGCCACGATTTCGACATCAGCTAACGCCGCACTGATCAATTTGGCCAGGCAGATGGTTTGTCGCGCCTCATCGGCAACCATCACGTGCCTGAAGAAGACGCTGTCGTTGCCACCCTGACAGTGGAGGATGACGTTCGCCGAGAGCTCACAGCCGCCATTTGTTGAATCCCGGTGATTGTCGTCGACATCCGGCGCGCCACGGCGGTGGATCCCAACCTGAATCAGGTCATGACATACGTCCGGATCAAATGGCCCGCGGCTCCTCCAACTGGGGAGATCAACCAATTCTACCGTTGCCGCGACTCACTGACAACAGTGGATTTCTGCGCCATGTTTGCTGACCGCGTAGTCATCCCAACCACTCTTTGCCTTCAGGTGCTGAGACAGTTCCATGCTGATCACCCCGGCATCAGTAGGGTGAAGGCAATTGCTCGCGGTTACGCATATTGGCCCGGCATGGACGGCGACATCGAGGTGCTGGTAAAACAATGTTCAAGATGTCAACAGGCCGCCAAACTACCTACCAGACAGGACTCCGTACCGTGGCAAACACCCAAGGGACCATGGTCGCGCCTCCATTCGGATTTCGTTGGTTCCATCGATGATGTTTCCTACCTTGTGCTGGCCGACGCATACTCCAAGTGGCCTGAGGTAGTCGCCCTCTCTCCGGCGACATTCTTTAATACGATCACTGTCCTGCGTCGCATTTCCGGTCAACACGGATTTCCCGACATTCTCGTGTCGGACAATGGGTCACAATTTACATCAGCACATCTCGAAGATTTCTGCTGCCCTTCACTTATTCAGCATATTCGGTCCCCGCCGTATCACTCACAGTCTAACGGACAGGCAGAACGCTTCGTGGACACCTTCAAACGGGCGCTTCTCAAATCTCGGTGGTAGGGTATCACCGACGAAATGTTACAGGAGTTCCTGTTCCTAAACCGTACAACTCCCAACACGGCAACACCCGACGGCCGTTCACCAGCCGAGGCTCTTGTGGGTCGCAAGCTTCGTACGGTCCATAACGCACTCATTCCGACGAAAGAACCAGCACAGTTGCCCGGCCCAAACATGCGAAAGATTTCGCACCTGGAGAAGCCGTCTACGCACGTGGCTATCGACCGGGTCACAACCGCTGGATGGAAGCAACCGTGAGTGGTCGACACGGAAAGGTACTGCATGACGTTTCGGTTGGTGAAACCATATGGAAACATCATCTCAACCACTTATGCTATCGGCACACGAACGAAAAGACAACGGACGACCAGCACTTGCTGCCGCTGCATATTTTTCGGACATGTTCGCAATNATTTGCGGAGGCCAGTGCGATTCGCAGATTACGTGGACGTCCGCCGTATCTAATTTTTGTTGTCACACTTCCTTACCAAGTTGATTTTAGATGGCCTGACCTACAACAGACTGTAGACGAGACGTTTTTTGAAAAAGCAAAAGAAAGCCCAATTTTGTCGGCGCCATGGAATCAGAAGACCCGGTGAGGTTATCGTTTTCAGTTCATGAGCACTGTACATTCTAGATACCTGGAATTAACCATCCGTCATCTACATGGGGCATTGAGGGCGTACATTGCGAGAAGACGCTAGAAAGCTCGAATTCCGATTAAAATCGCCTGCGATGGACGTGGACAAGGCTACGGCCCTACTAGGCCGACCACAACGTGTCTGTTCCCAATTCCCCTTCTGCCCACAACTATCAACCTGCCCAACCGTGCCCCCCCAACCATTTTCAATTGTTTCCCTCACCTTTCCACCGGACGTGGACGCCAGCTGTGTGGCAGGAGTAAACTGGACCATTCATGCTCCAGTCAGCTGATCCAGTTAACTGAAAAACTCCTACATTATCGAAGTCAACACTCTGGTTGTCTCCCTGTGAACACAATCGGCGGAAAAATAAGCGGAAAAAAGCGTCAAATCAGAGTCAGTACGCCGGTGAATTGTGATTGGTTGCACGTCACCACCTACGCACGGCTGCTGCTCGATGTCACTGAGATGACGAATCAAGGTGTTGTAATCTCACCGTGCGATGCTCGAGGCCGCAGGGTGGTGGGGACTGATCAATATGTCTGAGCTTGTCGATTGGATGAATCAGTAGGACCGTAGACGCAGTTGTGGCCGGAGCCGAACGACGCATTCAATCGTGGGTGGGTAAATGTGTCGACGCAGAATGCTTCTAATCAATACATACACCGGTAGTTGGCATGCCTGGAGACTTTTATTACGGAGGTGAGTTGAGGTTTGTGTTCACCGTTTTTGGGAGCCCCACTTCAAAGGACTACTCCAACTTCCTGGAAATATCCATTGGTATTTATGTGCTTGCTCATTCTGTCTTCTGCGGACCTTCACTTGAGTATGGAAATTCTCGCCTGCGTAAATTCGTTTACGAGTTCTTTCATATATATGGAGCAGGGAAAATGACATACAATGTGTACTCACTTATACATTTGGGGGATGACGTCGGACATCACGGCCAACTGGACAGGTTTTCAGCCTTCCCCTTCGAGTCTTACACTTACCACATCAAGCGTATGCTGCGCTCCCCATGCAATCCTGGAGCCCAATTATACCGCAGGTGGAAAGAAGAGTGCACTATTGCAAACGTGATAAAAACCGATCGGTCACTGCATGTTTAAGACCCCAACAACGGATGCAAAATACGGAAGTTATCCCTTAAAGGTTCATTTCTTTCAAACGTTAGTCCCCATAATATAATCATTGCACACAAACTGTCCCACCTTATCGTGGAGCTTAACAATATTGATGCGAACTAACCAATTTATTTTTGTAAACGTTTCGAGGTTAATGCTGACTTTTGGGTGCATGGCATGCCATCATCAATGTTGTTCATATTTCAGGTAAACCAAGCCAACAATCGTGTGCACCGTCTAGTTCTTTCCGACGTAATCTGTAAATGTGTCCTTTTTACTTCGTCATGAATTTCACTTGTTTTACGCTTTTGCGCATGTTAGGCAAAACGCTAATAAACATGAGCTATTGAAACGTGCTTGTGAACTTTTACTCCGCTGACGTGAACAATGTTACCTGAAACTAACAAGAACCCTTCTACTTTCAGATATGGGTAGACCAGTGTTAGCGCGTATTTAAAATTGAGGCCGTCGAGTAAGATGTTGACGTTATCGGTAGGAGCTGGCTAGATGCTGCTAGAAAAACAGCGGTTTTTCCACAGCTGCCTGGAAATGCGTACTACAAATATGCACAGTAACATTTGCAGCCAAGTGCAGACGATTCGAAGTTACCTGTTACCATAATGGTTTACACAAGTAAGTGAAGCTAATATGAAACAAACATAGCTATATTTCATGGCAGTCGAATTTGATCATGCCAGGGAAATGAGAGTGTGGTAAACAACCTGTAACCAGCCTACCAGCGACGACACAATAGACATGGGATGAACTCAGTGAAAGACTAAAGTCCACAGACATGACAATGAAGTGAACGGCACTGCAAAAAGAAGGAAGTGTGAGCCTAGTCTGATGAGTTATTCATATCCATCATGCAGCTCCACAATGGAACATCGAAGACTCATTGGCTGCATCACTTACGGTGCACAAACCATCATTCACAACGACAGTGGTGAGGAAACTTCACTGTGATATCAAATACTTACAGGAAATGGCTTAGAGGGAAAAATCACTAAGAAAGAGCTACAAGAGATCCGTTCATCTTGTCTGAATGCTCTAAATGGTAACAGCGTGTTTTGCCCCTAAGACAATTCCTCAGAGGTAGCCCACNCCATACCGTTTGCAGCCGGGTGGTATGCCGTTGTCCGTGTGCGATGACATCCAAGCACGGTCAGTGTTTTCGCGAAGGAAACGCTCTCAAATTGAGGGCCACGGCCGGTCGTAACCGTGGCCGGGCAACCATGAGATACCACTCAACGCTGAACGAATGCGGTGCTACAGTCTCTGAACGAACGTCGGTTATGAAGACGGTCTCTGGTTACCGCGTGAAACGATCTACCATCGTCAAATGATATGTCATCCCATTGGAAGGTGGCAAAGGTTGATCAGTCAGTCGTAGAGCTGATTGTTGGCAGGAGGCACGGAAATCATTTTCCTGACGTTGTGCGTTGGCCATAGCGTTTAAGTCGATTGAGCCGTGACTAACCAGTACCGATACTCGGGAAAAAGCGTCAGCCACAACGTTATTGCTGCCAGAAACGTGGCGTACATCAGACGTAAACTGGGGAACAAAATCCGGATGGTGAACTCCGCGGGGCGAATGTCTCTCAGACCTACTGCGAAAGGCGAAAACCAACGGTTTGTTGTCGGTGAAAATCGCAGACTGGTTTCCCTCGAAGGCATTTCAGAGGTGCCAAACGGCCGAGTAAATTGCTAACAACTCACCACCGAACGTGATATACCTAGTTTCAGCCGGAAGTTAACGTCTGGAAAGGAAAGCGAGCGGTTTCCAGAGTTCATCGACAAACCGTTGAAGTACGGCGCCGACTGTAGTGTCCGACGCGTCAACAGCTACACTTATTCCCGCGGCTGAGTTGACGTGGTGCAACATAACAGCGGTGGTTAATACGTCCTTGATTCCATCGAACGACTCGATGGCTGTTGGTGATAACTCTACGACTCCGTTGACACGGCCGCGGAGTGAATCGATTAAAAGCTGCATAAGCTGAGCGCAATGTGGAATAAACCGCCTATAGTAGTTGACCATCCTGGTAAATCGACGAATAGCGGCGAGGGTGGTAGGACGGGGAAAATCGCGGATTACTCCTACCTTATCGGTTAACGGTCGAATACCGTGTTGATAAACATAATTTACTAGAAACTCTATCGCTGATTGGCCAAAAACACTTCCGCGTTAATCGTTATGCCAAAAGTTGCTAATCTGTCGAAGAGCTGTCGCAGATGAATCTGGTTTTTCTTTTTCAGACGCGCTTGCAACTAATAGGTCATCGATGTAGAGATGGACTAAATCCAGACCCCGTGTGAAGTCGTCGAGGAAACGTTGAAACGTTTGTGCAGCGTTTCGCAAACCAAACGGCATACGTCGAAACTCGAATAAACCGAATGGTGTGATATATGCATATGCAGTCTGTGGCCGTGAATGGTCCCTCCACTCGCTTTTAAACTTGCTTGCGCAGGGGCCGGATATTTTTGGTCGGTCATAGTTTCTTATTTTCACTTGGTCTCCGATCTTGAACGGGCACAATTTATCTGTGTTCTGCCTCACGTCATAACTTTTTTTCCCGCGTTGCCTTTCTGCTGTCCGTTCAAGCGTCCAGTGTTCCAAGTGTCGTCGTTGTTGCGGCATTACTTGTCCCTGTCTGTCTCTGCACACACTGACATCCAGGAGGATCATTGACTTCCCTCCGCAGGTCAGCTCAAATGGTAGATTCTCAGTTGTTGCGCGCTTCATCGCGCGGTATCCAAACAAAAAATCTGGTAGTCCCTGTACCCAGATATTGCCTCTACTATTCAGGCATCCCTTCATTGAACGATTAAACCTCTTCCTCAACCCGTTCGTTTGCGGATGGTACAGCGACTTTGTCAGGCGCTAAATCGTCTAATACTTCAACATCTGGAACTGCCCTCCCTCACAGCATGGGCCCTAATTTGTGATAACTCTGTGGGGCACTCCAAAGCGAGCCGCGACATTGTTCACGAAAGCGTGCGCAACCGTTCCGCCCGTTTGATCTGCCGTTGGAATGGCTCCCATCCATTGTGTGAAATGGCCAATCATGAAAGCTATGTATCGATTTCAATGTGGACCAAAAATTTCTATACTCCAGGCGCGTGCACCCTGTTCCGTTGCGAAAGATTGCATCGGCGGTTTTGTCCTTGACTCCTTGTCCTGCTGACAGTTGGGGCGACTCGAATGGAGTCAGTCTTATCCCTCTGCATAGTTGGCCAGTATATCCTTCGCCGCAGTAACTCGAACACAATTTCGCGCCTCATATGAACATCTCTGTGTGCCAGTCGAATCACACATTCCCTCTGGTTCACCGGAATAAATGGCCCTCTTGGAGGTCGCAGCCTTCTCTGCACCTCCACATCGACGACGAGTTATCCGCCCTGCACATGTAAACGGTCCCAGATTTGTAACAGTTCATTCAATCCCGAAGTCAACTTCTCAGGTTTGGTTCCCGCCAACAGATATTCACATATTCCGCGTACCTGAGGGTCACGCTGTTGGTTGACAAATATATCTTTTTCGGCAACCGAAACTGAGTTCACCAGTATGGCTTCAGTTGGCAGCTCATTTTCCTGTATAAGACGTGGCAGCACATCAGGTACCTTATTGTTCATGCTGTTATCATGCCCGATGGTAAAGTT
>QNGE01008871.1:0-14872 GCA_008508345.1 Paragonimus westermani | reverse complement strand
TATTACTTGTAACCACTGCCTTTGTATTATTCGTAAATTTGTCAGATCCAATAATTTACAGGAGATCCCGTTGCAACAAATTTGGGCTTCGGCTGGATGCGAGCCCTTGACAGGAAGAACACACGCAAACGCAGCAAGCGCGTATCAGGTTGAACTATGTGCACGAGACTGTCATGTTGATCTTTTTGGGTGGTCAGTCGGCGTGCCCCCGCTAAGCCTGCTTGTCGGAGGGCTGGCTCCACGCCGTGCATGACACCCGTCCCGCCATTCGGCTTTATGGGACAGTCGTGGCAGCTGCAGAGGTCGTAATGCCCTAAGCACCACCTACCAACGTTAGATCCACATAACATAGCTTCAACTCATTAATGTGACAATGTTTATGGGTCGCCATGGCTGCAATGGTTCAACAGTGCGTACCTCAGTGGAGGTTTTACCGCCCAATTGCAGACAGCCAAACACTGACTAGATTCTGGTGTCTCGACGCCTCGCGCTTTGTGGTAGGTTAATCTTGTCTACATCCAAGATTCACAGGTGGTCTGTTAGGTAATAGAGTTTGGCAACAAAACAAATTCCATTCACATATATGGACCTCCGACCTTTTGTCTCACAGAATAAGCCCCGACAACGGCAATGCTTGTTGTGCAGGCTATTGGTTCTGGTTGTGACCTGTCTTTGTTGGTTTACTCAACTAAGCACTACTTGACTGGATAAATTATACGGCAAGTAACACAG
The DNA here is from genome assembly GCA_008508345.1 of Paragonimus westermani. NCBI lineage: Eukaryota > Metazoa > Platyhelminthes > Trematoda > Plagiorchiida > Troglotrematidae > Paragonimus > Paragonimus westermani. The sequence continues at coordinate 14,140 of QNGE01008871.1, read as the reverse complement.
GAAAATGAATGGAAATGATGCTCACCAAAATAACAATATTCCTAGTAACCACATTCAGGATTACTCTTGCATAACCGTAGTGATTATGGCCAAGCTATAGTTTTGGTGTCTACCATAATGTGCGCTCCTCGCCGGGTCTCCAGTTTATTGACTTAATGTATGGGATGTACAGCACATCCACTGTTAGATTGGGACCATCTTGGAATCTTCGTGATCCGCTCAGGCTCTGACTGGAAACATGTGGGCTAATCAGACTCACTAGCTTGAGTGCTGTCGCTGGTCGATTGAATTGTTCGTAAACTAATTACATTCAATGAAGCGAGTCGGTGAAAGCCACAAGGAAGCTATCTCATGGACGCCGGCTTACTTCTGCTTGCAACATTTTTCGCTTGCGAGGTGTAGGCGCCTGGCTGTTGGTTGCTTCAAATTAGTCCTTTAAGTCCCAAGAATGAATTTCAATCGTTTTTGTTCTTCACCTCGAAATCGGAGCTTTTTTAATTGACGGCTACATCCACAAAGGTTCGAAATGAATATCATAAGGTTCCACGATGTCCGTGCTCGAAACGACCCTCCAAGACAAATCCGGACTTACTTGGACTCATCACTTAGGAGATGTAACGAATGAGCGTCGGACCGTCACAAACGATGCCCATACGACTGGTGATCTAGCGGAAAGGAGTCTCGGTTAGTGCCCTAAAAGGTTGCCCGGTCAGACTAGTTACACATGTTGAGTCTAAACAAGGACGAAACTGGTCGTGGAGTGTCGGTCTGAAGGGGAACACTATGAATCGTCACAAGAGCGTTTTATTCTTCCTGTGTGTACCATAGGAAATCTACAGATTAGAAGAAGCTCAGAATGTTCACGTACCAAGGAATATGTTTGTTAGATGGTGTATAAATAGAGAGGAAGCCAGAAGATTGATTCGGTTTCAGAGGCAACGTAACAGCAACCCAATCCTTACCTATCAGATATGCAACGATCACACTGCAACATACACCCGACAACAGCTGGTTGGCGTCAACAGTATGAGGTTGAGAGGATCATCATTCCACCACAGTGGTTCTGACTATCAATTTATATGAGTGACCGAATGTGTGTATTAAGTCTTCGGCTGAATTCAGTTACCGAGGACGCCCTTATGACAGACTATGGTAAGTTGTTCCAGATTGGACATACCCGGACGCTAAGAGATTGTCCTCTGCAAGTTATCCGCCTCATCTGATGACACAGCTTAAGCAGGTTACGTCTGGGTGACTATTTTTTTTACTAGGTACAAGTATTTTACCAGGTATTTTTAACGAACTAAGATAGGAAGCACAGTGTTGTAATCCATTTTGTAGCTGTACTTTGTACCTTCTAAATAAGGCTAATGTCCTTCACGAAGTAAACACGACGAGCTTAGATATTCAGTCCCAGATGGAGACGCAGTAGCGAGTTGAAAGTACTACAGAAACAGTCTGAGCGAAATCGTCCAGGTGACATGGTGATGAACCTAAGCATCAAGTTGGTCTTTTTGTACACTGATGTATTGCTCTGAGACGTGCTAAAACCATTTGAAACAATGGTGTCAAAGTGGTGATCACGCATTTATGCCTGGTTTTTCGCATTCCAGAAACTACTGTGTGCAGCGTGAATGAGGAAGATGCTATGCTTCACCTTTAACCTTGTTAAATGATAGGTGGCTGTCTGTTGCCCAAGTCTGAACAACCATGTAGCCTCTCATTTTCAGGCCCATTGTCCACTGTGTCCAATTTCAGTGCTGTCGACATAACGTTGTCCAGATGAATTGACATGCTGTGGAACTTCGAGTAGAGTTAGAATGAAGAGCAGGAGTTTCAGGATGAAACCGTGTATCAGACCACTAGACGCACAGTACCAATCTGAAAAGGCCGAAATCACTCTGACAATAAAGAGGGGATCTTGGAGGTAGTCGTTGAGTCTCAGGAATAGGGGGTTTTTCAGCACCATAAATACGAAGCTTCATTCAGAACGTTAAATGGTCTATTCAGTCGATGACCTTGGAGAAGTCTGCAAAAACCAACTGGTTTGCTTTCACCAACAGCTTTTGCCCAACCTTCCTGACTGACACCAAAATCTCTTCTGAAATCCGTGTCTACTCTCAGGCAACAGTCCAGATCGGGCGAAATGCATACCTAACTGTTCTTCAACTTAGCAATCTATGACCTTCAATATAACCGACAATAACGCAGCGGACCTGTAATTAACGTTCTCGTTGCTACCATCACCACTAAAGATGGATGACATCGTGTACACACTCCAAACTTTGAAAAGCTCACATTCTTGGAGAGATCGATAAGAATTTCACGAGCACTGACAGCCGTTTAGCGTACCTCTTTAGTACCAAAAGAGAAATCAAGTCTGGATGTGGAGGATTATTTTCAGGAGGTTGATAGCTTTTGAATACGATATGTACGGTGAGAGTAGTTGTTACCATGACATCTGTAGTGTGTGTACTAGATGCACACACTGACCCTGTGGAGCCCGTAAGAAACACAGTCAGATGTTGGTTGCCATGACCGTTATCGGCCCCTACATTTGAGACGGTCAACCCACCCGTGTGGCGCAAGCCAGAGATGGCGGGATGGCTTTTGTTGATGGAAGCAACAGTGCTACGGAACATTTGTGGATTGACACGAAGCTTGTTAGCCAAGTTTTGCTGGTTATGACGTACATCGGTGCGCACAAATGTTTTCGCCCAGTTATGGACTTGCTTGTTACGTCTGACAAGTTATTGAGCCCATGTTGGGTTGGTGGTAACAGTATTGACTTCCAATTGCTTGATAGCTTTGTTTTTCTCTCAGGACTGGGGAGTAAGAAAGTTGTGAGTGATGTTTACCTTATACTGACTAAAATCTCCCACTACATATCAGTACTAACAACTTTACCAATGTCCTGAATTTCAACTTGAGGTAAAGTCCTAGCCGTAGGGCCATCGATCGGAGCTAAGAGAAAATTTACTGTCTTCTTCTCCAAATGATAAGACAATCTAAGCATTACTTACAAGCGAATGTGCCAGGGTGCTTGTATTTGATATGTCAGTCTTGGCTAATGTGAGGTCACTCGTGCGGTTGTCCCATAAAAGAGCGACCAGAGTTCGAGTCTCAGCCGTGGTGAAAATATGCACTACTGACAAGCTGCAACAATAGCAAAACCTGAGTGTACTGTTCCTTTTAGAAAGGTGGTACCTGAGGGTTTACGGAAATACGAAAGTTGTGATAAGCCTGAACACTGTTCACTTTACATCTAATCATTCAAGGACATTCTTGCTCATCGGTAGGCTGTGTTGTCAACTGGCTGTCACATTTCCAAGTATAGAACACAAGCGGCAAGCTGTCGGTATGTTTTGAACGGGTAAATGAATAGACCGGGCCATCAAAACGTTGAAGTTTTCTTCATAATCAACATGTAGCAGACAACCTAGTATGTGGTATTATTTTCATCTAATCATTTCTTACACAAACAACATCACGATCGTATTAAATTAGGCAATGTCATCAGAAACGCAAAATATCTCATCTGAATTTGTTAACACAAGCCACAATCATGTCGATCACAACTTGCTAATTACAACAAGAAAGTTCATCATATGTCCTGTTTATTGGTCAAATTTGTTTTGTCTAACTAGTCATGACGAGCATTGGTCGTTCTCTTCAGTAAGTGTTAACATTCATTAGCTTTCTTATTAATGACTAAAATCGGTAGTGATACAGTGGCATGAAGATCATCAACAGCTCACAGCTGTTCTTGAACACGGACTCGGTTCACAGTTGGTAAGATTCATGGAATTCGCAGGAAGTCCACAGATCAGTGAAAACTAAGAATGTTCATTTACATCTGAATCGATGTTGAACGTTTCTGAGGAAAATGGCTAGTCGGAAGATTGAATCAGTTCCAACGAGACCGCAGGAAAAATGCTACGAGAAAATCAGTGGATAGCGAGTCCAGTAGAATTCCAACCACTGCCTATCAAGTGTATGATCATTGCACTGCAAAATATAACAAGCAACAGCTAGCTAGCATCAATGGTGAGAAATTCAGAACGAATCCAGTCTGCCGGGGTTAGTCTGATGACCAACTTATCGGATTACTCGATGTGGTGCCCCGAATATGTATATCAACTACCTTTGACGTAATTACGGCAAACTCTGATAGGTTGTTCCAGATAGGGTATAGTCACTTCATTTAGGAGATGTTTGAGTCGGTAAGAGTTTCTACATACTGCTATATTCTTATGCTTTCCAGGGTACCTGACCCTTCTATACTTGCCGAAAATCGGCAACGCAACTCGGCAGATTTTAAAGAGTTTACTCTGAGGATTTGCAGCTGAGGAAAGCCAACCAATATGAAGCATATAGCTGATATCGCTTTAATTGACCTCGTTGTTGAAAGCACTGATACACTAGTGAGCATACCGAACAGTTAAACTAGAACCTTAAAAGTGGGAATTGCACGTTTAGGGGTGTACCTTTTCAATCCTAATTTCATTACAATGGATAGTCTGTTTGAAGTTGCTAAGGTTTCTATGGCGCTGAGTGACTCAATTGCTTACGAGAAGAAGTGTGAATAGAACCAATACGTGAGTCACTCAGTTCAGCTGCTCAAAATTATGGGTACTTTTTAAGAAGAACTCTGTCCACTAGCTGACCCTAAGCAACTGAAACTGTGTTCATCAGTAAGCAACGAAACTTCAGGATACGCGATCAGTGTATCAGTGTATTAGGTCGATGTCTATTCGATGTATATTGTCAAAGCATATCAGGTGTCCTTCGTGTTTGTAAACTTTAAGTAAGGTTATCTAAGTTGAGACTGGGACCGATAGCTTCCGTGGATGCTGAGGCCCCTATCCAATAGAATCCAGGTCCTAGCATTATCGTTTGAGACAGTAGTGTTTGTATAATGTGTATTACTTTGACACACTCTATTGGGAACAGGTGTTCCCCGGTTGGTCACTACTGTTAGGAAGGATATTGGATCTATGAAATGATATATGAATTGTTATGCATTGATATGTGAACGGAAATATCTAATTTGCAATTTGATAGGTTAAAATCCAATCCACAATCATGGATGTTCTTTGTTTCTCACACAGCGAAACTTTACTTTCCACAGTGTTGTTCATCTGTCTGTGTGAGTACTGGCTAGAGAAAAGTTTACACCATTGAAACTCATGGGGAAGTTTATAGATGAATAGTTCTCGTTACCTAATCGACCACTGGTATAGCCTTTCGTTAAATTACTTCCTATTGGTTGACTGGAGCTAGGCAAAACTGTCTGAAGCGTTTTCCTTTAAGTTCACCCGCCAATTTTTCACTATAGGTTGTTACTTGATAAGCTTTCCTATCGCTACTCTAAACCCAGTGTGATTAAGCGAGGGAATTTGACACCCTTAGGACCTTAAGTCTCTCTTCTGTTGTCTCAGGGTGACCCGATTATGTAGGTGAACCTAGTGAGAAACATTTTGTGGTGTAATTTTTCACAAATTTCTCGCAAGAGGCTGAGGGTTGTTTGTGCTTTTTTGTCATGAGTGTACAGTCTGTAGATGAAACTTGGACTAGGCAGGCGACACCTGATTCATATGTACCTAAAAATACCCTCGAAATTTGTAATAAAAATTTCAGCTCTGATGCATCTTCTAACTTGTATTTCAGAAAAACGTCCCCAAAAGTAGGCAGTTAACTAAAAGTAGTTCCTGTTTATCGGAGCTAAACTTCTGTAGTTGTTTCGTACATTTTCGTTAACAATCGTTTGATGTCGAGGCTGAGCTATTAATTGGCCAGTTGGATGTGGGCGCCGTAGTGGGGTTTGTTCCTGACTGTCACCATCACGAACAGATCAAACAGTATGCGTTCTAGCATCCCCGTCTGTTTTTTGGTAGGGGTCTAGATATTCGACTAAACTTATGACAATGAGTTTGTCCTTGTTGCCAGTATGATGTGCCGTAATATTGAAATCCGATCGATGGTATGCAACATTCGACAATATGTTTAACAGGACCAACCAGAATTACCAATCAACAGAATCGAAACTTTTAAACAGCCCACTGTATATGTTGGTCTTGGTGTCATCGATCGGTTGCTGTCTTTTCGTGAGCTTATCTCTGATATAGCCTTCTCCGACACGTCAGATAGTTCGGGATTTAAAGGACAGGGTAGCAACCACGTTACCGATTTTTCCGTTCTAGTTGAACCGCAGTTTATTCTACAGTGCCTATGACCAATTCGGCTGGCTACGTCAAATTTGGTACGTTATCCTGACTAGAGTAGCAGTTGTCACTATCCATCACATCCGACGCCCAGGCAAGATGGCAACTCAAGACATATAGATAATTCATCATAAGTCTTGATAACGGTTCGTAGCACGCAATTGTTTAATGAGTTCATTGTCTCAGAACTACCACCGAATGAATGTAAGCCAAAAATGCATGAAAAGTTCGGGTATTAAAGCACAAGTGAATAGAAACCACATTTGTTCACTTTGACAATTTTGAGACCGGTGTTCGCACAGACTGGTGAAACAGGCGTAAATTGCTGTGCTAACTTTCCTGAGTGGATGTCACATGCCGTAGCCTTGTGACTCCAGTTCTGACGCTAGCTGGATGTCGTTCTCTAATTGGTCTGGGTCAGGAATGCTCACAAAGGTTTTCATTTTTTACCTAGCCAGGTGTGTACAAAATTCCATGTATTGAAGGGTGGAAATTCTTTGCAGATTCTTCTCTGCGCCTCATCACCACAGGGCCATGACAGTCCAAGTGAATATCAGACACCACCAGATTTAGTACTCAATCAGGACACGCTACCTATTTACCTCCTCTCGTCCTAGCGACCGACGCTGTTTTAAGGTGCTGATTAACGTGGTTCCCCACATCTCAGCTACTACTGGATTTTTCATACAAAGAATCTTGCTGTAGAAAGCGTACAGTCAAATTTAACTAAAGTTTTCAATCACTCAGTAGGATTGGTAAATTCTGTTATGGGAAATTCTTTATCAATTGACTAATTCCCATTGTGTGTGATAGACTGGGAGCTATGTATGTCAATATTGCATAAAGAAATACGGTGATCATCAGCAGGAAGAAGGCTTCTTTCGAGTTGCTTAACAGACAAATCAACTTCAAGATTTTTTAAAGAATAAAACCCCCTACTGGTTGGAAATTTTCACGACAGGACTTAAATGTACTACTTTTGTTGTTTCATTCATATTTCCGACAAAAATGGTTGATCTGAGCATTACATTGCAAGGAAAACACGATAACAGTACGATAACAGATAACTCTTCCGTCTAAAATGAACGTCATAGTTACGAAGCACTAATGTCAAATAATTTGAAAAAATATACTCCTTTGTCTGAAGGAGTACAAAAACGGGTTGCAATTTGCATTCGAAAACATGCTGTTAATATCATGAAGGTTCCTGTTGACAGTGCTCATAAACATTACAATGACCGATTTCCAGTTATGATTTTAAAACAGTTGAATTAGATGCGAAACCACTGTATTAATGTTACTGGGGGAAATTTCTTGATAAAAGTAGTCTACTGAACAGTTGAATGATGGTACACAGAAAACGGGATAGCAAGCTGTGGCTGTTATCAACAGAACGAAAATGCGGAGCAAAAATGGTTCTCGTTTACACTTGGAAACCCAGATAACGACTGTAATCAGTGAATCAAAGCAACGAATGGATCACCTATGTGAACACTCCAAAGCTTATTCGTCACACTAACAATGTATGCATATTCTAATTCAATTTTTTTTGTGTGAAAAATTCCTTCTGCCATTTAAACTTGAATTCAGATTCCTTACAAAAAACGATACTCACGATCGATTCGACGAGGAAAAAAATTTGAAATGCATGAAATCATACTCATAAAGTTAGTGTTCTTGATCACCTTATTGAAGTAACTCAGGCGTCTGTTGAAAAAGTGTACTTTGTGAAGTTGATTAATAATGAGACAACAGAAAAGAGACTTAAGGTCCTAAGGGTGTCAAATTCCCTCGCTTAATCACACTGGGTTTAGAGTAGCGATAGGAAAGCTTATCAAGTAACAACCTATAGTGAAAAATTGGCGGGTGAACTTAAAGGAAAACGCTTCAGACAGTTTTGCCTAGCTCCAGTCAACCAATAGGAAGTAATTTAACGAAAGGCTATACCAGTGGTCGATTAGGTAACGAGAACTATTCATCTATAAACTTCCCCATGAGTTTCAATGGTGTAAACTTTTCTCTAGCCAGTACTCACACAGACAGATGAACAACACTGTGGAAAGTAAAGTTTCGCTGTGTGAGAAACAAAGAACATCCATGATTGTGGATTGGATTTTAACCTATCAAATTGCAAATTAGATATTTCCGTTCACATATCAATGCATAACAATTCATATATCATTTCATAGATCCAATATCCTTCCTAACAGTAGTGACCAACCGGGGAACACCTGTTCCCAATAGAGTGTGTCAAAGTAATACACATTATACAAACACTACTGTCTCAAACGATAATGCTAGGACCTGGATTCTATTGGATAGGGGCCTCAGCATCCACGGAAGCTATCGGTCCCAGTCTCAACTTAGATAACCTTACTTAAAGTTTACAAACACGAAGGACACCTGATATGCTTTGACAATATACATCGAATAGACATCGACCTAATACACTGATACACTGATCGCGTATCCTGAAGTTTCGTTGCTTACTGATGAACACAGTTTCAGTTGCTTAGGGTCAGCTAGTGGACAGAGTTCTTCTTAAAAAGTACCCATAATTTTGAGCAGCTGAACTGAGTGACTCACGTATTGGTTCTATTCACACTTCTTCTCGTAAGCAATTGAGTCACTCAGCGCCATAGAAACCTTAGCAACTTCAAACAGACTATCCATTGTAATGAAATTAGGATTGAAAAGGTACACCCCTAAACGTGCAATTCCCACTTTTAAGGTTCTAGTTTAACTGTTCGGTATGCTCACTAGTGTATCAGTGCTTTCAACAACGAGGTCAATTAAAGCGATATCAGCTATATGCTTCATATTGGTTGGCTTTCCTCAGCTGCAAATCCTCAGAGTAAACTCTTTAAAATCTGCCGAGTTGCGTTGCCGATTTTCGGCAAGTATAGAAGGGTCAGGTACCCTGGAAAGCATAAGAATATAGCAGTATGTAGAAACTCTTACCGACTCAAACATCTCCTAAATGAAGTGACTATACCCTATCTGGAACAACCTATCAGAGTTTGCCGTAATTACGTCAAAGGTAGTTGATATACATATTCGGGGCACCACATCGAGTAATCCGATAAGTTGGTCATCAGACTAACCCCGGCAGACTGGATTCGTTCTGAATTTCTCACCATTGATGCTAGCTAGCTGTTGCTTGTTATATTTTGCAGTGCAATGATCATACACTTGATAGGCAGTGGTTGGAATTCTACTGGACTCGCTATCCACTGATTTTCTCGTAGCATTTTTCCTGCGGTCTCGTTGGAACTGATTCAATCTTCCGACTAGCCATTTTCCTCAGAAACGTTCAACATCGATTCAGATGTAAATGAACATTCTTAGTTTTCACTGATCTGTGGACTTCCTGCGAATTCCATGAATCTTACCAACTGTGAACCGAGTCCGTGTTCAAGAACAGCTGTGAGCTGTTGATGATCTTCATGCCACTGTATCACTACCGATTTTAGTCATTAATAAGAAAGCTAATGAATGTTAACACTTACTGAAGAGAACGACCAATGCTCGTCATGACTAGTTAGACAAAACAAATTTGACCAATAAACAGGACATATGATGAACTTTCTTGTTGTAATTAGCAAGTTGTGATCGACATGATTGTGGCTTGTGTTAACAAATTCAGATGAGATATTTTGCGTTTCTGATGACATTGCCTAATTTAATACGATCGTGATGTTGTTTGTGTAAGAAATGATTAGATGAAAATAATACCACATACTAGGTTGTCTGCTACATGTTGATTATGAAGAAAACTTCAACGTTTTGATGGCCCGGTCTATTCATTTACCCGTTCAAAACATACCGACAGCTTGCCGCTTGTGTTCTATACTTGGAAATGTGACAGCCAGTTGACAACACAGCCTACCGATGAGCAAGAATGTCCTTGAATGATTAGATGTAAAGTGAACAGTGTTCAGGCTTATCACAACTTTCGTATTTCCGTAAACCCTCAGGTACCACCTTTCTAAAAGGAACAGTACACTCAGGTTTTGCTATTGTTGCAGCTTGTCAGTAGTGCATATTTTCACCACGGCTGAGACTCGAACTCTGGTCGCTCTTTTATGGGACAACCGCACGAGTGACCTCACATTAGCCAAGACTGACATATCAAATACAAGCACCCTGGCACATTCGCTTGTAAGTAATGCTTAGATTGTCTTATCATTTGGAGAAGAAGACAGTAAATTTTCTCTTAGCTCCGATCGATGGCCCTACGGCTAGGACTTTACCTCAAGTTGAAATTCAGGACATTGGTAAAGTTGTTAGTACTGATATGTAGTGGGAGATTTTAGTCAGTATAAGGTAAACATCACTCACAACTTTCTTACTCCCCAGTCCTGAGAGAAAAACAAAGCTATCAAGCAATTGGAAGTCAATACTGTTACCACCAACCCAACATGGGCTCAATAACTTGTCAGACGTAACAAGCAAGTCCATAACTGGGCGAAAACATTTGTGCGCACCGATGTACGTCATAACCAGCAAAACTTGGCTAACAAGCTTCGTGTCAATCCACAAATGTTCCGTAGCACTGTTGCTTCCATCAACAAAAGCCATCCCGCCATCTCTGGCTTGCGCCACACGGGTGGGTTGACCGTCTCAAATGTAGGGGCCGATAACGGTCATGGCAACCAACATCTGACTGTGTTTCTTACGGGCTCCACAGGGTCAGTGTGTGCATCTAGTACACACACTACAGATGTCATGGTAACAACTACTCTCACCGTACATATCGTATTCAAAAGCTATCAACCTCCTGAAAATAATCCTCCACATCCAGACTTGATTTCTCTTTTGGTACTAAAGAGGTACGCTAAACGGCTGTCAGTGCTCGTGAAATTCTTATCGATCTCTCCAAGAATGTGAGCTTTTCAAAGTTTGGAGTGTGTACACGATGTCATCCATCTTTAGTGGTGATGGTAGCAACGAGAACGTTAATTACAGGTCCGCTGCGTTATTGTCGGTTATATTGAAGGTCATAGATTGCTAAGTTGAAGAACAGTTAGGTATGCATTTCGCCCGATCTGGACTGTTGCCTGAGAGTAGACACGGATTTCAGAAGAGATTTTGGTGTCAGTCAGGAAGGTTGGGCAAAAGCTGTTGGTGAAAGCAAACCAGTTGGTTTTTGCAGACTTCTCCAAGGTCATCGACTGAATAGACCATTTAACGTTCTGAATGAAGCTTCGTATTTATGGTGCTGAAAAACCCCCTATTCCTGAGACTCAACGACTACCTCCAAGATCCCCTCTTTATTGTCAGAGTGATTTCGGCCTTTTCAGATTGGTACTGTGCGTCTAGTGGTCTGATACACGGTTTCATCCTGAAACTCCTGCTCTTCATTCTAACTCTACTCGAAGTTCCACAGCATGTCAATTCATCTGGACAACGTTATGTCGACAGCACTGAAATTGGACACAGTGGACAATGGGCCTGAAAATGAGAGGCTACATGGTTGTTCAGACTTGGGCAACAGACAGCCACCTATCATTTAACAAGGTTAAAGGTGAAGCATAGCATCTTCCTCATTCACGCTGCACACAGTAGTTTCTGGAATGCGAAAAACCAGGCATAAATGCGTGATCACCACTTTGACACCATTGTTTCAAATGGTTTTAGCACGTCTCAGAGCAATACATCAGTGTACAAAAAGACCAACTTGATGCTTAGGTTCATCACCATGTCACCTGGACGATTTCGCTCAGACTGTTTCTGTAGTACTTTCAACTCGCTACTGCGTCTCCATCTGGGACTGAATATCTAAGCTCGTCGTGTTTACTTCGTGAAGGACATTAGCCTTATTTAGAAGGTACAAAGTACAGCTACAAAATGGATTACAACACTGTGCTTCCTATCTTAGTTCGTTAAAAATACCTGGTAAAATACTTGTACCTAGTAAAAAAAATAGTCACCCAGACGTAACCTGCTTAAGCTGTGTCATCAGATGAGGCGGATAACTTGCAGAGGACAATCTCTTAGCGTCCGGGTATGTCCAATCTGGAACAACTTACCATAGTCTGTCATAAGGGCGTCCTCGGTAACTGAATTCAGCCGAAGACTTAATACACACATTCGGTCACTCATATAAATTGATAGTCAGAACCACTGTGGTGGAATGATGATCCTCTCAACCTCATACTGTTGACGCCAACCAGCTGTTGTCGGGTGTATGTTGCAGTGTGATCGTTGCATATCTGATAGGTAAGGATTGGGTTGCTGTTACGTTGCCTCTGAAACCGAATCAATCTTCTGGCTTCCTCTCTATTTATACACCATCTAACAAACATATTCCTTGGTACGTGAACATTCTGAGCTTCTTCTAATCTGTAGATTTCCTATGGTACACACAGGAAGAATAAAACGCTCTTGTGACGATTCATAGTGTTCCCCTTCAGACCGACACTCCACGACCAGTTTCGTCCTTGTTTAGACTCAACATGTGTAACTAGTCTGACCGGGCAACCTTTTAGGGCACTAACCGAGACTCCTTTCCGCTAGATCACCAGTCGTATGGGCATCGTTTGTGACGGTCCGACGCTCATTCGTTACATCTCCTAAGTGATGAGTCCAAGTAAGTCCGGATTTGTCTTGGAGGGTCGTTTCGAGCACGGACATCGTGGAACCTTATGATATTCATTTCGAACCTTTGTGGATGTAGCCGTCAATTAAAAAAGCTCCGATTTCGAGGTGAAGAACAAAAACGATTGAAATTCATTCTTGGGACTTAAAGGACTAATTTGAAGCAACCAACAGCCAGGCGCCTACACCTCGCAAGCGAAAAATGTTGCAAGCAGAAGTAAGCCGGCGTCCATGAGATAGCTTCCTTGTGGCTTTCACCGACTCGCTTCATTGAATGTAATTAGTTTACGAACAATTCAATCGACCAGCGACAGCACTCAAGCTAGTGAGTCTGATTAGCCCACATGTTTCCAGTCAGAGCCTGAGCGGATCACGAAGATTCCAAGATGGTCCCAATCTAACAGTGGATGTGCTGTACATCCCATACATTAAGTCAATAAACTGGAGACCCGGCGAGGAGCGCACATTATGGTAGACACCAAAACTATAGCTTGGCCATAATCACTACGGTTATGCAAGAGTAATCCTGAATGTGGTTACTAGGAATATTGTTATTTTGGTGAGCATCATTTCCATTCATTTTCCTGTGTTACTTGCCGTATAATTTATCCAGTCAAGTAGTGCTTAGTTGAGTAAACCAACAAAGACAGGTCACAACCAGAACCAATAGCCTGCACAACAAGCATTGCCGTTGTCGGGGCTTATTCTGTGAGACAAAAGGTCGGAGGTCCATATATGTGAATGGAATTTGTTTTGTTGCCAAACTCTATTACCTAACAGACCACCTGTGAATCTTGGATGTAGACAAGATTAACCTACCACAAAGCGCGAGGCGTCGAGACACCAGAATCTAGTCAGTGTTTGGCTGTCTGCAATTGGGCGGTAAAACCTCCACTGAGGTACGCACTGTTGAACCATTGCAGCCATGGCGACCCATAAACATTGTCACATTAATGAGTTGAAGCTATGTTATGTGGATCTAACGTTGGTAGGTGGTGCTTAGGGCATTACGACCTCTGCAGCTGCCACGACTGTCCCATAAAGCCGAATGGCGGGACGGGTGTCATGCACGGCGTGGAGCCAGCCCTCCGACAAGCAGGCTTAGCGGGGGCACGCCGACTGACCACCCAAAAAGATCAACATGACAGTCTCGTGCACATAGTTCAACCTGATACGCGCTTGCTGCGTTTGCGTGTGTTCTTCCTGTCAAGGGCTCGCATCCAGCCGAAGCCCAAATTTGTTGCAACGGGATCTCCTGTAAATTATTGGATCTGACAAATTTACGAATAATACAAAGGCAGTGGTTACAAGTAATA
>QNGE01008870.1:1268-14873 GCA_008508345.1 Paragonimus westermani | reverse complement strand
TAGTGTTAACCACTGATGTATTGCTGTCTATGATGATGATGATGGTGATCTCAGCTGGTGGGTCACAAGGATCTGTGCTTGGCTCACGACCATTTTTAATTTGTGTGATTATTTGCTGGAGGGCATTCTCAGTCACTCTCTCCTCTGTGCGGATGGCTTGAAAATCTGGAACTCCCATGATTCCAACACTTTACAAGCTGACCTCGATGCAGTTAAGCAATGGTCAGTGGAGTACTCCACCTGGCGTCTTCTCATCGACGACGATAAGTGTGGAACCTGTTTCTAGGTAGCAGTTCTGGCAGTCTTCATGACACTATGCACAAACGGAAATGCCTGTTGTCAAAGTGTGTTTTAAGAAGGACCTGAACATATGGCTTTTCTCACTCTATCACGAAGAAGCAGCCAAAAAGGACTCATACTGGGCATGAGTAAACGGACGTGTCCTCGGACTGATAGGAAGAATTATCTAATTCGGCAGAGTTTATATTCGACCACTGCTTGAGTACGCCTATTCAGTTGTTCATTCTGGCCTCAGGAAAGACACGTGCTTGACAGGGTACAGTGAGCTGCGACAAAAATCGAAGTAGGTCTCCGGAACTTTTCATACGAGTCTCGACTAGAAATCCTTGATCTTTACCCTCTGGAATGCCGGAGACTCCGAGAAGACCCAATTCTTGTTTTCTTATGAAGGGCTGATAGGGAAACTTCACTGTCACAGATCCAAATGCATTTAGACAAATTTTTCTGTCACAGGGTGGTCGCCCATTGGATTAGGCTTTCACCAACTGTCGTCATCGCCTGTTCTAGGACGCAGTTTAAGGCCTTGTTAGACGTTCATCTGCTTGGTGGAAGTAGTAGATGAACGATAAAGTATGTTGGTAATGTCTGTTGCTCCTACGTTGGCACTGGATCTAGGGGTAGCGGTGCTACGTCAGTTTCTTCATGGCTGCGTTTCAGGTAGGCTGATACCCGTGTGGTACCAGAAGAAGGATCGTACGGACCCGGGGAACTTGGACTATCGGCGTCGCACCTGCGCACCAATCATTGAATGACCCTTCATGGCACGTACCATTGAAGCTAATGCGAGCACATGTGAGAGACGAAGTAGAATGCACCGTCTTCTTAATACTTTTTAACAATATTCATATCATTCTACCCTAAATTGACGTAAATCTCATTCCTTTGAATCTCCCGACCTTTTTGTATAAAGAGAAGTCGACTCTTTCCCACATCATTCACAATTCCCATTGTATAAAACGACGAGACTCATTGAACTGTAGTTTCTGCTCCGAGATAGTCCGAGTGCACGATCACGCTACGCAATGGTGCTGTTATAATCGATGGTGTTACGTCTCACGGAGCCCAAAAGATTGTCATTTTCACCATCATCCCAACAAATAAGAGCCTGACCAGAAAGCACTGTGATTCGAGCCACCGCTGAATTGAACTGCATTCAGTTACTTTATTATTCATGTGGCTAAGCCTGACCGTCGGTATTACCACTGACGTTATCACTTCTATACAAACGACAAGCACATCGTCCACCAGCGAACCAGCTTTTTAGCGATTTCAGTGATTAGTGCACGGTTTCGCGGTTGGAGATCCGAATCACCCGATCCAGTCAGTTTGTCTGCTCCAATACCCGGTGGTCACCCGCTGGTCTGAAAGACTCGTTAAAAACGAGATGTAGCGCCACCCCTGGAGATTACAGCAAGTACCAAGAACAGAGTAGGGTTACGAATCCAATGGGGTTTCAATTAGGTGGAGGGTCCAACAACGTTTTAAAATGATCCCGGGAGAGGCAGTCAAGGAATTCAAAAGGAAGGTCGTCTCAGTTATTTCCAACCTTGAGAGAAAAAAAGAATTGCTGTCAGGAGAAGGTCCACGGACGGAGCTTGTAGAGCTTGTGACGGCCCCTTCGGGTGCTGTCAGCCAATTTAGATAAAGAAATGTTCGATAAGAAAGCTTGTGAGGATTAAGTCACCGCGGAGTCTTCGAAGTTCTGTGATTCTTAAGCCACATACCGCAGGGCAGTGGCCAGCTTGATAGCCGCACACTGAACATGCTAAACAACGAGCGTCTTCAAGCCAGTATATCCGACTCAACTGGCGTACTCAAGCGTCCGAAACGCTTTTTGTCTACTCGGGGAAAGGCCCGTTTTATTATCCCAAGAGTTACGACCCCCTTTTTTATCGGGCATCTCGTAATGATAAACAATAGACAAGTCAAGTGATGGCCAGATGCATAGATCTTCCTTCAGATCGATTTTCGTGATATCTGCGCGCTGAGTGCACTGCATTGCACGAGGGCATTGCAAGAATCTCTACCGAGTGACATGTGTGCACATTTACACTCACTTTGTTGGAGATTCCAATCGTCTGACTATCACTTAATCGCGTCAAGACATCTGCACTAAACTCCTTGAATGCCGTAAGCTTCTAGCTTATGCCTTAGTTGACTGTGTGTAACACGGCCAAATGCCTTGTTAAAATCGAATAAAGTAGCATCCGAGATGAGACCATTGTTTTTAGCCTCTTTCAGGCCATCCATGGTGGTTAGCATATTTTTCACGCACGACGGGTTAGGAAAGAATCTGTGGTGCATAGAAAAAAGTAGACTATTCTCCAGAGAGTATTAAGAGGTGGTACACCTTGGCAAGCGCCTATTATATTGTAAAGCATACTAGTAAGGTTGATTAGCCTGTAGGTAACAGAGAGATGATGATCATCCGCCTTAAAAGTTGGAGTGATGACTGCTGCTCTGCGTGCATTGGAAAGAACGCCAGTTTGGGATGTCTGCCTAATTATTTTCTGGAAGGGCTTCGTCAGACTGTCTCTCGTTTTTTGAGGATCCTGGGTCGGATCTTGGTCCATCGTACTGGATGGACTAACCTTTACTAAAAGGTTTTCAATATCCAGTGCGGAAAAGTCAGCAGCAAGGAGTGGCTGCCGAAGGTTTCGTAGAGGTACAGTAGGATGTCACTTCTGTGGTACAATGTTGTATACCACTGATTATTGATCCTTGAATACTTCGGTAAATACTTGCGGTTGGAAGAGGTCACCACACCGGGCATTCGCAGTGAAAGAGCTGAAGGCTTATTCTTTCTCAATCGACGCATATGTTTAAATAAGACATGTTTGTTTACGCAGGCCTTCGGTAAGGCCTTTTCTTGTCATGGCCTAGTATGTTCGCGGATTTCTCGTTTACACCTATTTTGAACAGTGCGAAAAACGTTCTGGTCCTCGTGGTCACCTACAAGTTCATGGTTGTGTGGTAGCTAAGCGTTAGTGCGAACCACTGATGTATTGCTGTCTATGATGATGGTGATCAGCAGGAAGAGAGAACACATTTTGCACTGTATGAATAAGTCATCTGCCTTCCGGACTGCGTCTTGAAATGCATCGTAATTCAGATCCACAGAATCACAATGAAGAAGGATTGAACCAAAGTAGCTTTTCAGACCGTCAAAGTCAATCTGGCTGAAGTTTCGAATTGTGGACTTTCTTGCTGGCTGTTTCAACCGGTTGAAAATAAGATCGAAAGTCCGTAATGAGTGGTCAGGGCGTCCAAGTGGTGGTTGGATAATCACTGTGTCCACCAGTTGACTCTCGTTTGTAATAACCTGTTCATGCATAGGAGGAATCCAACCAGAACGATGCTGTGTCCACACTTTCCACCGTACCAGCGTTGATAAGGACGCTGAGAAATCACGCTCACAAGCCGAATGGAACATAGATGACCAACTTATCTTGGGTACATTGAATTCACCCATAATAAGGAAATGGGAAAACGCTGGAGCCCCAGGAGGTTTTCCAAGTTGTCAAGAACATTGTCACCATCCGAAGTGCTGCAAGAGGAAGAGCGACAAACCCTCACCAGAAGCGTATCCTGGC
Organism: Paragonimus westermani; assembly: GCA_008508345.1. NCBI lineage: Eukaryota > Metazoa > Platyhelminthes > Trematoda > Plagiorchiida > Troglotrematidae > Paragonimus > Paragonimus westermani. Next base: position 10,980 of record QNGE01008870.1, on the reverse strand, counting down.
CGCACAATGCCAGTCATAGCCACAGAGCACGACGCTTATCGGAGGACTGGGAATTCTCGGGTGTTGAGAGTCTCTGGTTAGGAGAAATCGCAAAGTACCCCCATCTCTCAAGAGGAGTCGACACTGCAGACGGAGTACCCAGGGACATTCAGTTCTCAGTCACTTACGTCCGCTGAAAGCGAGCTCTCCGTAAGAGCAAGTGTGTGAAGAATCGCGTTACAAGCCAACTGTCTGGTTTCTGGAAGCTTGTTGAATAAGTCCAGACAGCTTGTGTACGTACAGCTGAAAGCTAATTGCTCGTCTGATTAAATGAGAAAAGATACAAATGACATGAAGAAGAGCTCGGGAAGGACGGTCAATAACTGTTGGAGAAGACCTGAGTGGCCTTCTGTGCCGCGGCCTGCACGTAAGTGAAAGTCCGCATGGCACGCACAGCCTGATTCTGGTATGGTGCGGTTGATGCCCTATTGATCACATCTTTCTTTAAAACTTCGGGAAGGTGATTCGCTGTTTGCCAACCCCGAAAATTTGCGTGAATCATTACGCGTGGGTAAGTTTGGGTCGTAGAAATCTTTAGTTTGCCCAATGAACATGCTGGTTGAGCCGGCCGGATGAACATTTTTTGAGGTGCAAAAGTGGAACCTAGCATACCGTTCCGAATACATACTTAAGAGGGAAATATTTCGTAACTGGCGTAATGGGGGCTGCGGGTGTTGAAGGGGTACAAGTTGGCAGAGGGTTGTTTCTAGTGTTTAGATCACTTTCTCCCGTACCCTGAGGTTTTGTAGAAGGTAGTCCAGAGAGGACTCCGAGGTTGGTGCGTTTCGCCGGAAATGCGAAAAAAGTAGGAGAACTGTGACCTGTGGTTTCACCTGAAGTATGGGATCAGTCCTCATATGTGCCCTGGTTTTGGCCACTTTTCGCCGCTTCTCTCGTTTTTGTATATAAAAAAAGTGATCGAATGAGCTATCTGCTGTGTTGGCATGCACGAATTTCAAGTGGTGATCTTTGTCAAGCACTGCTAATATCCATATCACCCCGATGTTCACTCCTAAGATGCTCGACAATTGGGGGTTGCTGTCATCAAACAGGTGACCTCACATAAGTTAATTTCAGCAGCACTCACAATGGAAAAAGAGAGACCACCCTGATATCCTTCCGAAAGCGGCGTTGCTAAAGATCCAGAAATACGGAAACGTGTAAAGGTGGGACAACCACACTATTGCAAGAAACCAGTGAACTAAAAAACTAGATAATTTTCCGCAGTGATGGTGCAAAAAGGCAGAGTTAAAGAAATATTAAATGGTTTTTGAGTATGTCTAAAAATAGTTTGTTAAGGAAATGGAGGTTTTTCCAGCAATTAACCGTATTTTTGGTGTCGCAAAGATGCTCGATCTATAGGGACTATAAGGACAGGGTTTGTAACGTGTGTATTGCCTGTTCCTTTCTGCAAGTAGGAAATGTGACACCCAGTGTTCATTTTTTGACAGCATTTGAAACGAACTGCCCGTAAACTGTCAAACGTACCACAGGTTGAGAGGAAAGAATGTATCGTTTAAAGTGAAGATATAGAATGATATGAGGCGAGAAAAACGTTACACTGATGCACGCGGAAATTCACAGCGGGAGCACCGTTTACATATATTCTTCGCCATATCAGATGGCGTACCCAACCAAAGGTGTTCATGGACATTTGGGTCCCAGCCAGGAAGTTGACAGCGCCCTACCAAAATAAACTTCAGCGCCATTGTCTTCGTATCTCTGCCTCGGGTCGTACACAGGCTACTAAGTCGCCTCCTCTAGCCTTATCCACCATGCGCAAACAGGACAGTATGGTTGGCAGTGAATGGGCGTTTGCAATATATGGCCAGGCCAACGAAGCTTGTTAAACGAGATCGGGGGCCGACGGAGTCTGTTTGCTTTGAAGACATCGGTGTACTTCATTGCTGTCAGTGTTGCCACCACACGCCGCTAATCTTTCGGTGACACTGATGGTTGAAGACAGACACTTTGTGAACATCCTTCTGCATAAGTGGACTAGGTTTTGCAGCCGTACAATCAAATCGTCCTCACAGTGGCATTGTACACGCGGCCTTTCACAGGATAATATGATTTTGACGCCACGGATAGTGTTAATTGGAAGACACCATCCGAGTCTCAGTTGTGCGACTTGTTATCTCATCAGAGATCCTACCGGCGTTGATACGGCTCCCATCGTACGTAAAATCCTCATCTGCTCCCAACAGTTCGTCACCAAGGGTGAGATCAGACGCAGTGTCTTACCGTGCTTGCATTAGCACGTTGCGTTTAAAAGGTGCGGTAGCCATACTTCACAGACGAACTGAGGCTTGTAATCCTCATTCTAGGGTGGTATCGTCTACATACTACACGTCTTGAATTTAAATGTCCGAGAGCAGTTTCACACCGTCATATCTCAGGGGTTTAATCTAACTCAGCGTTTATTATCACTGTTTCGGGCTCCTACATTTTGAACCAAGGCTTTAGTCACATATTCGTCTTACGCTTTATTGGAACTATCTTAATGTACATACAGAACGCTGGTGCATAGATTTACTCAGTCAAAGACGTGCAACCTATGCTGACTAGGTGAACGTCTAGTCCGTTCTGTGTGGCCGGCAATGCACCTTCGGAGTGCAAGTTGTGTATTGAAGACTCTTGTTGTTCCAGGTAATCTGATTGCGATTGTAAACCGGTTCACTAACCTATATAACACTCAGGTGCCCGCAGTGTTGCGGATGAGAACCCCATGGACACAAATAACCGTCATCATCCATGGTATCTGAAAGACCTGTAGTTGGCATTAGAGACGAGAGCATGTACTGTCCTCGTGATTCATCCTGCTTCGCTATTAGATGATGACTTATTTGCTATGGAGATGTAAGCGCTTGTTTCTAGCATCAGTTACCCCCACCAGTTGGTTTGTGTCGACTGATTGTTTTGTGGCGGTTCACATGCACTAACAAAAAGACTCCAACTACCTCACTAAGCTAATAGAACACTTTATTTTCGTCCTCACTGCGGGCTACAATGGTTAAGTTATACATTCAATGTTCTGATAGAGTGTTCCATTCTGAGATTGTCAAGGGTTGGAAGCAAACACGGGGTGACCGGATAGTGGCATGTTTATAGGTCACAATAACCTTAATATGCTTAGCAACATACATATTAAGGCCCAAGGGGTGCCACTAGGCCTGTTGGGGCCGTCGCTGGTTTGAGTTATCGCTTAACGTGACGTTGTGTCATAACCATTTACTTGTCTGAGTTTAATTGGTTATCGGATCTTCCGCATGGTTTCCCTCATCACCATCGAGACAGCAATCCACAGTTTGGTATACAGCTGAGTACGGATGTGTACATAACATGGGCGCACAGAGTACTTATTACGAACCCACCCATTGTTCTGGCGACTTTCCATCTGTTCTTCTTCTGTGGGCAGTATGTGTTGCTTCATCGTGATCCTAAACTGAAACATGCTTATGCGTCTCCTGTATATGGCTAACTTGATAATTGGCTTGCTTTTTAATAGATTTTTTCGGGAGAATTTTTCCGGCGTGTCCTTTTCTTCCTTGCATTACGACAATTTCGGGTGGGTAACCTGTTTGTGTTGTGATACATTTCAGCCTCTGGTTTATTACCCAAACCATGGAAAGCCCCCTTATTATGAGGCTTCTCGCTTCATCGGTCAGCCTGGCTAGTCGAGCTAGCGCAATAGTACGCAATGTGTTCGCCTCCAATGACCTGGGGATTGTGGACAAAGGTGTGGATGACTTGCAGTCGAGGGCGGATCGGGACGCTCAGCGTTGTATTGTCGGTTCTCTGACCCAGTCGTTCCCTGGGATCAACATAATCGGTAACTTAACTCTAGAATATGATCTCTGTGGTCGTTTTTTTGCTGTACAGGCGAAGAGGGCAAATTGAACAATACCGATTTTGTATCTACTTCGGAACTCGATGCACAAGTTCTAGGTTGTGTGTGTCCGGCTGCCTACAAATCAATATCACTTTCGGATCTTACGGTCTGGGTCGATCCACTTGATGGCACCAAAGAATATACTGAGGTACTTTCCCTCCGTTTTCGGTTAAGTACTGGTGAACTGGAACTCGCACAGACATTTTTTTTCTGTCGTTACTGACTACAGCTAGTGGTGGCACGATAAGCAGGTGAATTTTATACGATACGTTTGTACGAACACGAGGTATGCTCCTAAATTTACGTACCGACGGTATTGTGCTCTCACAAGCTGAAATGTTTGGTAGCACAGTGACCTCTGCGGCGCGCCACGTCATAACACATCATCACCTTAATATAACTTAACAGATGTGCGCTTTTTCGTATTTCGCATGAGAGCTGTCAGGTAAGTCTGGTAAGATAGTGCGCTTCCGTCGGATGTCGCTTGTTAAAGAAGGTGAATGAATTCTGGTTTTCACTAACCGGATTAACTTTCTAAATAGCAATTGTAGTTGGATTTCTGAATAGCGATTGTAGTCGGATTTCTGAATTTTATACGCAGGTAGCTTTTACGATATACCTTTCCACACTGTTTCTCTGGCTAATAACCGCCATTTTCAGGGTTTTATTGAGCACGTAACTGTTTTAATCGGCATCGCGGTCAGTGGGAAGCCGGTCGCCGGAGTTATCGCTCAGCCATTCCATCGAGGTCATCTGATTACCTCGAACGGTGGTTCATCCCCGCCCTCTCCGTCGCAGACCATTACGCGGATCGTATGGGCTTTGGATGGCCTTGGTGTATTTGGCGTAAAGCCTAATCCACCCACTAGTCCAGTTCCTTATCCCATCAACCCGAGCTTAACTGTGGGTGCTGCACCGCATGTGATCGTGGTCACTCGTTCACATCCAACAGTCAGTTTATCAGCCGTGATAGATGCCTGCGCTCCAACCGAGGCGAGTCATTCATCTCTTTCCACATACCGCTTGCTCTGTGCCACTCCAAGAATTTATTGCGATTCACTTTTTCGGCGTTTTTTCTTAAAAATAATCTTCCTTGTACAACAAGGTATCTGCTCATTTTTAGGTGATTTCAATGCTGCGGCAATGGGTTTTACCTGTCTACCTTTGACTGTCGATTTGTCAGTTTTGAACGTGAATTCAGCTTGTGCTCTTCACTTCAGCTACAGTGGTTGCAAAGACGCTTTGCCTAAAACCAAATTTGAGATCAAACGGCTTTATTGCCGGTGAATTTGCGGCTGTTAGTACTCATCCAATTGACTTACAACATACGCGACCATGTGAAAAAATAGGTTATTGATGTGGTTGTTTTTCATTATCGAGACAACGGAACAGTAAGCGAGGGTAGCACCTTGTATCCGTGTTCCTTCAGAAAGTGGTCTAAATTTTCAACAAAGTTGTGGAAAGAGGGAAACATTGAATATTTTCATTGTATGATGAATTAGAATAGGTGAAATTTCACTAGAAGCTTGCAGTATTTATTTGCAGCCGACTGTGTTAGACGATATAAAACAGTCTAGAGTGAAGGCTCAAAACGTATATACGAACACGTTCATTTCAAAAATTGCTGGAACCATGGAAGTGTGGAATTGAATTACAGGAAAATGAGTATAACTGAGGAATGAGTAACCGAGAGCGAAACGAACTAACTTCAGTGGGCAAGCGTCGTCGTTAAAGGCCATGTACCATTTAAAGGTTGATCGGACGATCACGCTGAGTTTTGAATGCGGAATAACGCGACGATTATATACATCAAGTCTGTTGGTGACGCTATTACGACATCCTCAGGCATACTGTCCCACAGTGGGCGTGTCCAACGAGTGATCTCGGATGCGGCCCCTCGAATTAGACATGTACATGTGTCTCGGAGAGTGCGATGCTGACGCAACGTCCTCGAGTTCAAAATCAGATCATCTCTAACATTTAGGTAGTACATGGAAGATGGATGTAGTTCAAGCAAGGTGAGTGAAGCTTTGCTGTGTGCTTTACAGCCTCATGTATCCTATCAGTCAACCCTAATTAAAACGCCCCCAAACAACAAAATTCGCTTCTCACAAATCGTATGTACTATCTGTGTTGGAATTAAAAAGAATGGATTCAGTGAAGTCAGGTGGAGAAGAATTGTATTTGAAACAGTTCATATACACACACAGGGCTAGAGTACACACATTAAGAAACAATACGCTTGTTTTTATTTGAGTTGTTTGCACACATTTTTAACACCAGACAGAAAAGTGAGATGTCATGCTCATATCGACACTTTGATTCGTTGTATTCACAAAAACGAACAATAAACATCTCCACAACTGAGGTGTGGGTGGTAAATTACACCAATTTACTGAATCATCACAGCGTGCAGCCCTGTTTATTGTTGTCCGAAAACCATCTTTTCGATTCACCGTTTGCTTCAGTATTGCAGCAGAAATTTTCAGGATATGCCTAATACGTGACGTAGTTTTCAGGAAGTTGTAGTACGCTTCAATCAAAACCGTTAGCGGTGTAATCCACTGGTCATATGGGCACATTTTCAGTCTGATGCTAGCAATTTGGTCATAGTAGGTGACAATCAAAGCGCCAACGAACTCATGGTTTATGGGAGAATCTGCTAAAAGAGGTCAAGTGTTTGAGGGAGGTGAGTTCATTGGGGCCATATAAGGATATTCCGTTGCTTTTGGGATGGCTTACAAGCCTAGAGTTCGAGGTCACGTACTAATAAGCAGAACGTTTAGTTTAATTTGTGGTTGTGCACGAACATTTTAAACATCGGACAACAAACTGAGACGACGAGCTATAGAAGAAGTGTTTGCGTGAATAGACCAGTTCCGATTATGGCAGTAGGTTTTCTATCAGGATGTTTGACAATGAGGCATCTTATTTGTTGGAAACCCGTGGGTTGTGTATATCATTTACGGACCAGCTTTTGACAGTGATACTCTATGGAACTGAATTATGTTTACTTAATTGTGCCGTGTTGCCCCACACTTTTACTCCAAAAAACTGGGTACATTGGTTTCCAACGCTTAGCGTGCACACTCAACAGCCAGTTGACAATACAAGACGTGCACTTTGCGTCATATCTGAGCAGGCCAGGGGACACTAGCTATATGCATTTGATTCTCGACATCTTCCGCCTGAGTGACATGTCCAGTAACCATCGTTGTTCGACCAGTGGATTTTTCACATGAACCCGCCCCAATTACCACTGCTTCGCCCGACTGGACTCCATCGGACACGAAACGATCAGCCTACCCGCTATAACGTTGCGCCGAGAAGGTCAGTAATTTAAGTGAGACTCTAATGCTCAGCTTCGTCAGCCGGCCCCAGCATTATCATTTTGGAATATCTGGACATTCTGGAATGATGATATTGGTAGTAACCACTCCTGCGGGAATTCCTTGTAATGTGGTCGTGACTTGGATTGACCAACTCAACACTTTCAGTCAACGAGGGAATAACTCGCATTGACTGAATCATCATCATCTTACAATTGTCGAATTGTTCGCTTCTACTTCTTCACGCTCGGACCCTTCCTTCTTCCTGTGACTAAGTCGTGATTCGTTAATCACCTGTCTTCCAATCGATCGGCAACTCATCTGACTTGTACCTCGCCAAGGGAAATTATGGTTATTTAAATGGACAGCATTCAGTGGAGGCCATGTAATCGATCGATACCTAGGAATACGCAACAGCACCAACAAATGAATTCATTTGCTCGAGGTAAGTAGATTTTGCCATGTGCACACCTAAAAGTATGATGACTCAAGGGCGAGAGTCGTGCGGTTTTTACGCCAGGTCCAAATCAGCAAACTGATGGAAATGCTGTTGCCGGAATGGGATCGACCATAGCGATCCTCGATACTTCTAGCTTCAAGTCGAAGTGTTGTATTACTAAAGCCTCCTCCCGTCATTATCGGCGGTAGTTTAAGTTGTTAGGTACTTTGGTTAGGTTGGCTGTTCCTGATGCCCAAATCTAGCCACTCCAGCACTGATCGCTCAAATCGCATGTAACTGAGTGTGTTGTATAGCAGCAGAACTCTTCCGGGTCTAAAAACTGAGTGCCTGACTTCGGTTATTTGTTTACGTTGTTCTCATGCTGAATGTTGTGGTTTGACTGAAGACGCACTTGGACATTTAAAGAATAGCGGGATCGGTTTTGAATAAACTAAAATTTTGGCTACAAAGTTGCAGTTGGATGTGTCAACAAACCTGAATATGTCTCTGAGCATTCTGATGCTATCTTTAACACACAATTTGGACAATTAAGTTTACTATCCTAAACAATGGTCTGCATTTTATATTAGCAAAACGGCAATTAAATCAACCCTTAATGCTACCTTTCATTCCCAACGGCCGTTTTGTCGACTTGAGCTGTCCAATGCCAGCAATCTCCTGATGTTAGTTGATTTAAATCGCCCTATCCACGTTTAGCTACTAATCATGTCAACCCTCCTTTTCAGATCCGTACGCTTGCGTTATGTTTCCCGTTGGTTCAGATACTGTCAGGTTTGATTGACCTTTGAGTCCTAAGGCTGTAAGACCATGAACGAAGTTTCTCTGAACGCGAGTATTTTCATTCCGTGCGCATTGCGATCTAAGTCCGGAGTTCGTTTCTTGTGTTTGGCATCAAGTCTGTTCGAATTATTCACTTGCACGTTGTTTTGTCAGTGCTGTTAATTCGGAAACTCTTAATTTGGTTTTATTTTTGGGACCTTATAATCAGAGTATTGCTTATTTACCCTCTTGTGCATACTGTGCTCATTTTTTCTTCCACCAACCCGCACAGGTCCTACGTGTCGGTGGATGTGGTTACAAAGTTCTCCTGCTGTTAGAAGGACGGGCTCATGTCTACCTTTTCCCAAGCATAGGTACGAAGAGATGGGATACATGCGCCCCAGAAGCGATACTAAATGCGGCAGGTGGCCGCCTAACTGACATGTGGGGAAGGCCTTACGACTACCATGCAGTAACAGATCCGTCAAATCGAAACGGTATACTGGCTGTTCCGGTGGCTGATTGGATTCCAGTCTATACGGAACTCATTCCGCCGGAGGTGTTGAACTCATTATCCCAATGATCACAAATGGGCGATTGCTACTTCTGTTCGATTCTTTGATTTCTTTCCTTTTTCATTTTTTGCTTGAGAGCCTTCAAGTGTATGAAGTCGCGTGTCATTGAACGGAAGATTTTGTGTTGCCGGTGTTTTTCAGGTGCATATGCCACCAGGAGTGTGGCCTATTGTTCTAGCTTTGCCGTCATCCAGTCCCGACCACAAATCATTTTTAACTTGGCCGGTTTGACAAAATATACTTCCTTGGAAACCTTTTTTTATCCTGTTCTGTATAGCACAGAGATTATCCTCAGAATAACTCCTCCTGGCAGAAACGGCGTTCTTTGCATCATGTTGCTCGCTGAGAGGAAAGGTCTGGAACCGTACATGGAACTCGCTGGAAAGCGATGGATTAATTAGTATCGGAAGTATGTGTCCATCGGATCAAACCCGGCTTGTTTGTGCACCTATTGTTCCATGAGTCATTAAGTCACACGAAACCGTACTCGTGAGCGTTACTCTTCAATAATGATCTCGAAACTATGAATCATAACGAGATTGAGAGTGCTAACCGAATAGTCTTCCAGTGTGGCTCTGAAATACACCGAGGATATTAGTAACTTATCTTGCATCGTGTACATCTGGGATTTCCGTTCCAAGCTACGTGGCTGCAACAT
>QNGE01008869.1:0-14878 GCA_008508345.1 Paragonimus westermani | reverse complement strand
AAGAATTCGACCATGCGGCATTTTATTATCCTTCCCAACAACCTAGAACAAATTGAAGTAAGGTTAACGGGAAGATAATTGCTGAAGTCATGTCGCAAGCCACTTTTATAGCGGGGCTGAATTGTAGAGCTATTTCACCGAAAGAGACGCCCAATTTCACGGGGCTTCGGCAATATACAGAAAGTTGTAATTCCCAACAACATTCCGCATGCCTTGTTTGTCAGTTAAAGGTGTACTTTTGAACAAGCCTCTGCTAACCTTCNATCGGCAGTCTCATCAAAATTTTTTCCAAAATATTAAAGAGAACAAATGCAATACAACTTGGATGGATCGAATAAGAGTGTATCCTGAATTACCTCGTGCGTTTTCTACCAACACTGAGGCCGAAACGATGAGCAATTAGACTGCCGAAGAACGCACAGTCAATTTCAGTAAACACCGTCCCATCCAGTTGGAAACCCTAATGGGGAACTCTCCACTTCCAAACATCAATGCTGAACTGATAATGAACGCTTGGAGGTGCTCAGTCTAGTGATTCACACAAGGTAAGTGCATCGTGCAACGACCGACTTGCTCCTGAAGCAAAAGCCGCATCTTTATTCCTCAAGCGGGTCTTCGTGAACAATAATTTGGAGGACTATCTCACCATTGACGAAGGTACATAGGTAACATAAAGAACCGATGCTTGCTCCGAGGAGCCGGGCCCCAAAATAATCTCACACAACCGTATTCTTTTTGGCCTTCGTAACCACATAATCGTGGACTCTAGCAGCCACGTCCACCGAGGCAAACGTTGGTCTAGAAAGGTCTGGAGCACCAACATACAGCGCTGGTTCCGTGATTGCCTCTGCAGATGTGTTAAATAGCTTTTAATGGCGACGAAGTACGTGTACCATTCGCTTCAATTTGAGATTGTGACTGTCGAGGAGAAGTCAACCCGACAACTACAGGGCAGCATCGTACACAACAAATTTCAACCGGTCCAAACGATCCGTAAAAGTTGTCGCATTCCAAAGCGTGAATTTGTTTCCTGATGCTCCTTCCACATTTGGGCGACTGCTGTTCCCGGTTGGAGGTGGTAAGCCTCCGGTGACCTAGGGGCAAATGTGCAACCAATTGATCGAACACAAAAATTACCGACTTCGATGGGGTAATAAATGTGGTGTTAACCTCCAAGCTCGAGTTCGTCCTCAAAACTGGAAAAAACCGCACCACGCAGTAAAATTCAGGCTACGTTCCAGCTCACCTTAACGTTGAACCTTAACTCTGAACTTTTAGAAACTGTGACAATCAAACCGGTCGGTTCCGCTTCAAATGCCCGTCACAGTTGTGGGCTAAGGTTGGGTAACGTGGGCGCACCGGGGGACAGTGTTCTTCCGAAATAAGGATTCCAACAAAAGTCCCGTAGAAGTAAACAACATGAACAGTCATGAGCCAGGGGTCCAGTAAGCCATGCGCAAGGCTTATATGAACGTAATCCGAAACGGTGCCGACAACATAGCGGCGCGCTCCGTCAGGAACTTCCAATTTAATCCGTGCGCGTTTGCTGGTTTCAGCCGCGCGTTACAAAATTCGGCTCATACATGACCTTGTAAAAGGTAAAGTAAATCAAATAAACCCATATATTTTGGATGAAATTAATGGACCAGGCGATCCATGTTTTCCTGCTGCGTGCGTCAGGTTTCCGTAAGCAACAATCCTTTCATTTTACATGGCGCCCTTCTTGCTGGCAGATGGCATGTTTGCAGCACGTTTTAACTAACGTTGTTTTGCGTCGCCTGTAGTTAGTTGTGACGATCACGCGAATCTGAGCGTGCTTCTCACATATGCGCTGGGAAGTTGTTATTAATCGGTATTGTTGATTACCTTGACATACCTTTCCCTTAGGATCGGCAGTAGCCATCATTGCCATTGTTGACCATTATGTAAAATTATGACCATTCTTTGATGCCCTTGATTGCATTAAAATAAAACACTGCCCCTTGTATGTTTCATCCTACAATATGCCCTTCTAGCGAAACACTTTATAACTTACGTATGTAACATGACAGCGGTTAACTTTATGGAGGCGAACTATACCGGAGTAATTTGTTAACCACACTCCGTTGAAAACTGAAAAACACCAGATTCCCGTGAATCAACGAGTTTGCTAGCGTAAGACATTTTAATTCCTGAAACGGTAATTAGAAACGACTGAGAAGTTCGTCAGAAGGTTCACTATTGCATTAGTGCTCGTAGTCCACATGACCACTTCATATTTTACCGCCTACCGCCTGCAGGTGTATCACATTTATCCTTCCAAAAGGCAACAAACGCGTGGAAGCGCAATACAACTTTTCTATAGCGAACAGGAAATTCCAATAGAATGTTTGTGCATATTTCGAATTTGAAAAAAATTACAGGCATCAACAAATTACTATTTGTTTGTGGAGCAGCTGAAGCTAAGTCACAGCAAACAGGAGACAAACGTGGCCTGTCTGTCGTGCAGTGTTGAGAATATTTTCATTTTATTGAATTACTCAGTATGTGGGATCTTGAGGGAGTTTGACTGACTTCTGTCATTGTTTTCGTTTGTTTGCGCATTTTTGTTGCACAAGCGCCGAATTTGTTAAGCGTACATGCTTCAGCTGCGTCGCCCCAGTAGAGGTTTGTACCGGCGAGGAGTACACTAAACGGACAGTAGTAAATGACTACCAAGAAGGCCATGAAGAGAGGTGATGATTGTTGCACAAGCCTGCGTTTAAACCTACGGAGCTTCACTTCCGGAAGCCCAAGCCGCTTCGTCATTTGCCCAGCAGGTCTTTATGATTACTATCTCGGTCAACTATCGCACCGCTGACAAACGCGAATAGGTAGCTTCACAAACCGATGCATCTCAGTCTGCTGTCGGCGTCGTTTAACAGCAAATCATTGCTAATAAATCAGGCGGCTGTCACTTTTCTCTCGTGGGCTGCAAACCCAAACAGGGCACAGAATGTCTGATAGGGAGCTATTTCCCATCTAAGTCGCAGCGAAACACTCATGGCGAGTGTCAGAAGGACGTCGGGTTACGGTGCTTACTAACCACAAGCCCATATGTGCGCTTCCGGTATTTCTCTCGATAAATACGCCCTGAGAGTAAAGGCCCATCATTTAGATTACCACTGCCCCTCCGTCTACGGTGAGCATCAGCCGCATCGACAAGCAAAGTAATCCAATTGCGAATGCTGTATCTCGTGTAGGTGCACGTTATTTCTGAACTATCCATCGACTCAGAGGTCATTGCGGCGGCCCGACAGAACGATGCGGAAATTAACCAACTGCGTTCTCACCCACTCTCAACTTTCGCCCCTCTGTCACTTCTTCGCTGCGAGTCCTGAGTGCAACGATACCACAACCCGCAAGCTCCGACCCTTTGTCCTCTCCAATAATCGAGCAAATGTGTCCAACCATTTTCACTCCATCTTCGACCCTCGCATCCGTGATTCCATCGAACTCTTCACAGGTCGCTTCATTCAGTCAGACATACATATTGGCCACCTCGATTAGGCTAAACGTTGACCGACGCTTCAACGAAGCAAAACACGTCACCCTAAGACCACCACAACTAGGACTTCGGGTGTGCCAGACAACTGTAGGTGAACACAGCGGGCCCATTTCTATGTTTGAACGGCTTTACTCGCCTTCTAGCCTACACTGACAGTTTCATACGCTAGCCGCACGCGGCACCCATAAGCAGTATCTCAGCCGAGAATCCGCGCGGACATTTATGGGAACTTGGATATCCTCATTCGGTGTGCAAGCTCCCACCTCTACTGACTGCGGTTCCAAGTTCACTTCCATGATGTTTCGTGACATGCAGTATTTACCTGGTTGTGGACAGTTCCGAATTACCGTCTATCACCCAGCGACCAATGGTTCGGTGTAGCTTGTCATTGTTTACTATCGGCTGCCTTCTCTCGTCTCATAGTTTGACTGGAAATTCTTCGTGTACCTACCTCTCGTTCACCCGAAATAAGTAACACGTTCCAAAATGATATGGAGGGAACTCCAGCTGAGCTCTCGTGCTTCAGCAACCGACTTCTCTCTGATGGAATGCCGACGGAAACCGGGTTTGGCAGCCAAGTGTACACAATATTCTACGCTACACGCGTCGATCCACACTCATATTTGTCTGAACCAACGTCAACGTGGTGCTTTTTGAAGTGAACCCAGACGCGCAATTTTTTACATTCGCGGCTGTTCCTTTTCGTGCGATATGGCGCTCAGAAGCCTCTTCAGCCATCCTATAATGCCACCTCCGCGCGTTTGAACGTGGAAGTAATCTTGCAACCCTTTTGTTGCAGAACGCCTGCCTTCAATTTACATATCGGTTGTACAGAGCTAATCTACGCGAAAATCGTGATAATCTCGTATTCGTAAGAACTTTCTTCGAACTACATTACTGAAACAGTTTGTTAACGCTGCGTATTTTGTCAACCGATGCGAGGATGGAAATATGAGATGAAACCTCGTCAATCGGTTATACATCGCAATATCTGTCATATTTCACATGATCACTTTATATTTCCCCATTTATCACGTAGAAATGCAATTCTTTACTGACACAACAGACACCCGCTATTTAGGAAACTATTTCACATCCAGTTACTCAGAGCACTTTCGTAGATGAGTTGCAAAGTTGGCAAAAGTTCGGTCGTTTCAAACCATCCACGGGTTCCAGTTTAGGCGGCCCTACATTCGCCTGTGTTGACCCTCTTAGGGTCTGTTGGAAAACTTTTGTGATTGCTGCACCTGGTTTGGTTGATATTGAAAGTTGTGGCCCTCCGTTTTATTACCTGTCCTAAGTAGACTGCATTATTCGTTTCCATTTTACGCCAGCTACTGCCACCGTCCAACTTACTGTCAGTCAATCTGAGCTGTGTCAATTTCTAAATAGCAAAATTGATTGTTACTCTTTTACACTTCTCTTGAGCAGCCTCCTATCATTTCTGAATCCCCGAAAATTCGTTACGCTCAGACTCAACCAGTGACCATGTGTCTGAATGGGCTCTTTTTCATCTTATCGTCCCTCATCACTCAGCGGTGGCCATTTGCCTATTCTTGTTGTATGAGCGCATTCCTTGATCAATTTCTACGAACTTCTCACACTCATGATGTGACTTACTCTACTGTATACCGATACAGTAAGTGCCTTACTAAATCCAGTTTTCATGAGCGTCTTCTGTTCAGCTGTTCTGAAGATAAATCATCTTCTCGGACGTCAGAAAGTGATAACGGTATTTGCTGGAGCACCAGAATACGCGTAAATCGGAATGAGTCTGAGTCGTTAGTAAATGATCCAACGGTCTACGGAGTTTTTGGGCACCCTGTTTTCTTTTATTTATACAGGTTTAATTCCGCGCCTCCGGATACCGTTTTCACTAAAAAACGATTAAATTCTCTGACATCGAGTGTTATTCTCCGAACGCACTTTTGTTGACCCTTATTTCTTCCCTGCACACCCTGGTTTACTCTATTTTGATGTAACGACACACCGTCTGGGCTAATTCTCTTGAAAGATGTGGACCAATTTTTTAGTGGTACATGCGTGTAACTTCTTACAAGCTGCACGTTCACCGGCGCTAAATGTTCCCCGTCTCATAATGTATACTTACACTCCGTTTTGTGCTATTATCTATTTGCATCGCTTTATTGTATGTGCACAGGTTGTACTCAGCTGAGTGTGTTTTCCACAGATGCACTGAAAAACACTTAATTTTATCACAACCACTCCGTCGTTAACTGTTAAGGTATCATTGATGCCGATCGTCCGGAATTTGCCACTGGAATTTCGTCACTGATTGATCTGTCCCCGAGGGTGTCTAGTCTTCTGTTACATCCATATCTTTTAACAAAGTCTATTACGAAGCAAATGGCAGCGTATTATTCCCGTCCGTTCCGAAAATCACACCCAATACTGCGCTCCACTACTTTCTGGAGAGTGTCGCATTCAGACCTGCATTCAAGGGGAGCTCTGTAGTGCGTAATATTTACGGCTCATAGAATAAGTTATGCAAGACCGCTGTGTGAAGCTGTCGAAGTCGGCCGGTTGAGTTCAGTGAGGGATCTTTCTAGCCTGAGACTATCCAGGCGGAGGGCAACTACAGATACGGATCTCTGCCTTACTTCTTAAAGGTGCTCCACCTGGAAAATCTCATAGAGAACCAGTTGAGATATCTCACCTTAGAAGCTGCGTGTCTGTGTCTATTACATTAGGCCCTTCGGTTATATGTGTTAACACTCTCCAACACGGTCGAGCCTAATGAGCCACCAATCACAGACATTAGATCATTCGCCACATTTCTTTGGGCCGCTTCTATGTTCGTTAAATGCTCACGTCAGATGTGCTGAATATTTCAAGGTCTGTTGCGTTACCCAGAGATTACTGAGTTTTGAAAGGTGGCACAACGCTTAGCTCTCTTCCAAAAATAAACTATATTATTCACCTTTGTTCGTACACCATCTACTTTCACCGTTTTTTGTACCCCTATTCAGTCCAAGCCCTGTAAACATCCAAATGTGGAAAATATACATATTTCTTACGTATTTCTTCTTGAGGAACTCAAGATTCTCGTTGTTTCTCGATGCAGGAAAAGTCATTTTGGTTTGACCCAACCGTAGACCACTTGTTAGAGTGAGCCCAACCGGTTCTATCGTCCACCATTGTTGATCGGTGCGTGATTGTCGGTTTGTTGTACAGGCACTCTGGTTCTTTGATTTCTGAGGATTTTCACATTCAGTTATCACCTTAATAAATCCAATTATTACGAGCGCCTTCTCGTTAACCGTCTCGAGGATAGATTATCTCTTCCGTTGAATAATGAGAGGTATTTATCGGATCAACAGATTGCTGCAACTCGGCGTGAGCTTGAATCGTTAGCGAACGATTCAATAGAAGGTGCTGTCGCTCGTAAGTAGTGGGCTCCTTCAGGCATGTGGATGCAACGAGTGTGAGTCCTCTGGCCATCCACTTTTTCGACTGACGTCATTCACATCACTCATCTTCTGAACGAAGCTTTTTATTAAGCGGGGAAAGTATAGAGTGGTAACTCTAACAGGAAAGTGTAAGTTGTGAAGCACCATATGCAAGATATAGGATACATTACTTTCGAACCCCCTTTAGAATACGTCTTACTGTTTTGCTGGCCTCGTACCACCCACGTAGGATCTTATTTTGTAACCTTCCACAAAGCATCTAAATTTATGAGAGTGGTGTTTGATGTGTTCAATTTTAGCCCATCCGTTATGGACGGTTTTTTTCACAATAGGTCTCATATCTGGAGTAACCCCCAAAAATAACTGATTGTTGTAGGTTCGGAGAGCCTAGTTGAAACTCAGTGGCTAATCCTCGGCCGAATGATGATCGTTGGAAGTGGTTTCGAATCGGACCTGGTCTGTAAGTGGATAGCGCAGCTGAGTACGTTCCGGATAAACCTAAACACAGTTGTCACTTGGGAAGGATTGTCACATAGGACTTGGGATTTTTGTAATAGCGATCGGAAATAGCTGCCCAAAGTAATCCAAAATTCGGTCGATAAAGCCTTCTGTTCTCAACTGTCGCACGTCGATAAAAAGAGCACAGTCCGGCTACATTTACTCTCATGATCCCTGGTTTGCTGATTTAAGCAGAAGGCTTTAAAATTCTCTGGTCAAATCATTACCCGTAAGAACAGCAGCCAACAAATAATGGCCAAGCAGCGTTGCATAAACGACCAGTTGTAAACCATTCATCACTCGACCGCCCCCCTCCAAATTCTAAAGAAAAGATACAAACGAGAGCACTTGTGGCGTAAGTAGTTGGCCAACCTCCAAAGACCCTCGAGACAAGGCTGTCAAGCCGTCATCTGTGGAGACTGCGATAGTTGAAAATTGCACATTTTTCGGTCGGAACATAAACCCGAATCTATGGATCTTTGCCATGCTCTTCAAAACATTCTTTGTTGTCATTTAGCGTACAATGTATGTTGAGATTATTATCCAGGTCGGAGCGACTATCATTGTTGAGGACGTCCTACATCTGGAATACCTCTAACGGAGGGCCAAACAGCGGGCCTAGGGGTGTTGTTGTCTTCCGTGTTCCAGAAGTAGTGAAACACGTCACTTTCCTTTTAGACATAGAACACAGCTCGATGACCTCGTAATCTTGGTGGTAACAAACAGCCACCCCAAGCACCCCGAATAACTAGTTTTCACTAGCGGACACCTCCAAGTGCAAGAGTGTGTGTGCACATTTTTCAAATGCACCACGTGCACTTCACGTTCGTTTTCCCAATATTCCTCCTCAAGTTACCCGAACCTGCGATGCGGTACGATGTTCAATTGTGGCTGTGTATGTAGGACGAATCAACGGGTATTGTACAAATTTGATGGGTGGCCGCCGGAAGGAGATATATGAAATATTGAAAGTCACTCTCTGTTAAGGTGTCTGAGATGCATGAGTAGTTGAAATATCATTATGCAGTCACTGCGCTGTGCTTTACCCCCCAAATTGGGGTGACGCAATGTTTCACGACCTTCTGAAAACAGAATACAATAAAACGTTTGAACTTGCTCACTAGCACTCTCTAAGAATTCTAAATGAACTAAACTTCCGGCAAGTGCTCGTTCACTAGCCTGGAACTTGAGAATGGCGGGCAAGTTTCACTTATCTCGTTGGATTTTTATTTTGGCAAGGCGTAGGCAAATAACTGTCACTGAATTTAGAGAATGGCTTGTTGTACGTTTACATGGTGTTATTAGTTGAACAGCAACCGGAAAAACAAATGGTTACTCATTTCAACTCTGGTGGTCTGTATCAGCAGCAAAATGAGGAAAGTGCATAATTCGACTACTTAAGGTTGAAAGAGTTTTACGAACGGAACATACTAAGTAACCTCATAATTCCCCGTTATTGATGAGCTAGAACAGCCAAAGGTACTTCTCGTGCGACGCGCATCAGACAAAACCAGATAGTTTACGCACTGACTTGAAAAGCAGTGAGACCCTATATGTGATTGTGTAGGTTTTGTTAGATTGCAGTCATCAGATTGTACGTATTGGCCCTGAATAGGAAAATGTGATATCAGAAGCAACTTGGACCTACTGTACGAAAAAAGGTACATCCACACAACATGACGCCAGACAGACATTCTCGGCAGACCCTTCCTCGTGAGACATCGACACGATCTATTTTCATTATCTCTGGGCTTCTCGAGAACAATCGAAATTCACCTCTCCATTCAAATCACACACACCTTGCTATCCTGCGCCAAGAAAAACCTTTGGAAAAGGAAAACCTCATACAGCCCAACTTTAGTCCCTTGGACGTGCAACGCCAGGTATGCCTCTGAGTGCAACTGTGCATCTGTGACGCGGCCGAGAAGTTTGACAGCACCCCGAGCTTCAGCTTTCAAAGATCTGCTCCCTGCATCGACAGGCATACTGGGTTAGATGCGCATCAACTGACCTCACTGCTTTTAATCCGTCGCAAACTGATACTGTCACCAAGACGGCAAATTCAGTCTGCATATCATTCCAAACATACACGATTTCGGTATCACACATAGAGACATATATATGGATTAGTCCAATCGTCCCAAGGAAACACTACACGATGAAGCCGATGGATTATCAGGGGTACACCGGCTATTGTATGCAAGAAGTCCATCGCCCGAATGCGGCGCCACTAATTTGGTCACCGTTTCCGATTGCGAATAGCCAGGAGGTATTCTTTTATTCAAGAATATCAAGGTAATATACGTTTTCCCTCTTCCCAAAAATCTGTGTAGTTCTGTGGTGGTTTCCTTAAGTACCAGCCCGAAGTTGTTTTTGAATTATGTTGAGCCAATCGACAATCAACATGCAAAATCGATGTTGCCGGATATCAACTATACGACGGCATTTGTTCTGCCTCACTTAACACTGCGGACAGTCTCATCATCTGACATTTGCCCCCATGCAAACTGCATTGTGGGCTTACAAAATTAAACATCGGTCGCTTCATGGTCCCAGCTTCGCAAATAACAGGAGCCGGGATAAAGTACTGCATAACACCTCTTCTTAGTGGACCACCACTCAAATCATTCTGGTCCAGCGTCTAAGCTGCTCATTGGAGCCCCCAAAGTTGGAAGGGTTGTCCTAAAAAAAATTTTGCTTTGCTCCCTCCGATAAACAGAAGTGGCGGCCTAAAATCAAGTAGGTGCCAATGGACTGTGCTAGCCCCTATGCGGACCTCTCTGAACTCCAAACGGACGGTCAACAAATCTTTCTCCATTTGTATGGTTTTCCTTCTGTTCGGCTTGAGGCAGGGAATTAAAAACAAAATGAATTAGGGTTGCGTTCCCGTAGTCGGAAATGAAGAATTCAACTCTTCGCCACTCACCGTAGACTGGCGCTGACGAAGAACAAACCAACCAAAAAGTTTGAGATAATCGCGGTGGTGTTTTAGAATTAAAAACGTCGGCTGGTTGATAAACGTGTGAAGGTCTCTCTAGCTTAGCAGTTCTCCAAGTGAGACCGCCGGGAAACAAATTTTTCGCCTAATTTATTCTGGAAACTATGATAAGAAACTTTCAACCAATTCCAGAACTGAATTGGCTAGGCTTCCATCTATCTAGTGCAGTCCGTCATCTATTGCGATGTGCGACTCATATCAGCGGTTTTACTTTAATGTCGTCCTTTGCTCGTTAGCCCATCGGTTTGGCAGAATTCACATTTCAAAAGGAAGTGACGCCATCTGTTTTAGTGACGCAATAGCTGATTGTGATTCAATAGGCGGCAAACTGTTTACGTTTATTGTAATATGTTGACTAGTAGTATACTCTGATATCTAGCACGGTATAAACTGGGTCAGCCTAACAGCAGTTTACATCAGCCCAGGGTAGCCAGGATACTCCCGGCGGCAATCCAACGGATCTGCTTAATACAGTAGACTGTGATTCGGCGTCCTACAACTGAGGGTCTTCTGCGCGCTCAATAGGTTTAATTGTATCGGTCAGTAAATCTACTTGTTTCGTGGAATAGGCTGGGCCTCACAGCCAATCTGGGAATCTCTGCGAGTTTCTCATTTTTGAAGGATCATTCATTCACTATTCGTGGGATCGTCACTTGGTTCTACACGTGTCAACTGTGGTTGATCGGAAAAGTAAAGTAATCTCGACGTTTTATTTCCCACCAGCTTGCTGAAACGTGCGGTTCGTGGCTTAATTCGCGTAAGGTCGCACCAGAATTTTTACAAACCTGTCGTAGCCCCGGCCGGATTGAATGTGTTTCAGTACCAATTTCAGGATTTCGCAGGTCAAACAAAGGGGCAAAATTACTGATGCCCTTCGGATGGTAGCGCTACATGAAGGAGACAAAATTTCCTCGATAAATTTGCCTGTAATAAAAATCAATCGAAAATAAGGTGAAAGGCACCAACTTGTGTAATCTAACGAGCGAACGGCGGAGCTGTGTTTTCGCAGGCAACGAACGTGAAAAAAAGAAGTTGATAAAAATAATTGCATTTTAAACAAACGCAAATAAGTGCCACGTGATTTTGAAGACAGTGGATGTCAGACTTCATGAAACAATGGAACGCTTCACTGAACCATTGGTCGCTGGGTGATAGACGGTAATTCGGAACTGTCCACAACCAGGTAAATACTGCATGTCACGAAACATCATGGAAGTGAACTTGGAACCGCAGTCAGTAGAGGTGGGAGCTTGCACACCGAATGAGGATATCCAAGTTCCCATAAATGTCCGCGCGGATTCTCGGCTGAGATACTGCTTATGGGTGCCGCGTGCGGCTAGCGTATGAAACTGTCAGTGTAGGCTAGAAGGCGAGTAAAGCCGTTCAAACATAGAAATGGGCCCGCTGTGTTCACCTACAGTTGTCTGGCACACCCGAAGTCCTAGTTGTGGTGGTCTTAGGGTGACGTGTTTTGCTTCGTTGAAGCGTCGGTCAACGTTTAGCCTAATCGAGGTGGCCAATATGTATGTCTGACTGAATGAAGCGACCTGTGAAGAGTTCGATGGAATCACGGATGCGAGGGTCGAAGATGGAGTGAAAATGGTTGGACACATTTGCTCGATTATTGGAGAGGACAAAGGGTCGGAGCTTGCGGGTTGTGGTATCGTTGCACTCAGGACTCGCAGCGAAGAAGTGACAGAGGGGCGAAAGTTGAGAGTGGGTGAGAACGCAGTTGGTTAATTTCCGCATCGTTCTGTCGGGCCGCCGCAATGACCTCTGAGTCGATGGATAGTTCAGAAATAACGTGCACCTACACGAGATACAGCATTCGCAATTGGATTACTTTGCTTGTCGATGCGGCTGATGCTCACCGTAGACGGAGGGGCAGTGGTAATCTAAATGATGGGCCTTTACTCTCAGGGCGTATTTATCGAGAGAAATACCGGAAGCGCACATATGGGCTTGTGGTTAGTAAGCACCGTAACCCGACGTCCTTCTGACACTCGCCATGAGTGTTTCGCTGCGACTTAGATGGGAAATAGCTCCCTATCAGACATTCTGTGCCCTGTTTGGGTTTGCAGCCCACGAGAGAAAAGTGACAGCCGCCTGATTTATTAGCAATGATTTGCTGTTAAACGACGCCGACAGCAGACTGAGATGCATCGGTTTGTGAAGCTACCTATTCGCGTTTGTCAGCGGTGCGATAGTTGACCGAGATAGTAATCATAAAGACCTGCTGGGCAAATGACGAAGCGGCTTGGGCTTCCGGAAGTGAAGCTCCGTAGGTTTAAACGCAGGCTTGTGCAACAATCATCACCTCTCTTCATGGCCTTCTTGGTAGTCATTTACTACTGTCCGTTTAGTGTACTCCTCGCCGGTACAAACCTCTACTGGGGCGACGCAGCTGAAGCATGTACGCTTAACAAATTCGGCGCTTGTGCAACAAAAATGCGCAAACAAACGAAAACAATGACAGAAGTCAGTCAAACTCCCTCAAGATCCCACATACTGAGTAATTCAATAAAATGAAAATATTCTCAACACTGCACGACAGACAGGCCACGTTTGTCTCCTGTTTGCTGTGACTTAGCTTCAGCTGCTCCACAAACAAATAGTAATTTGTTGATGCCTGTAATTTTTTTCAAATTCGAAATATGCACAAACATTCTATTGGAATTTCCTGTTCGCTATAGAAAAGTTGTATTGCGCTTCCACGCGTTTGTTGCCTTTTGGAAGGATAAATGTGATACACCTGCAGGCGGTAGGCGGTAAAATATGAAGTGGTCATGTGGACTACGAGCACTAATGCAATAGTGAACCTTCTGACGAACTTCTCAGTCGTTTCTAATTACCGTTTCAGGAATTAAAATGTCTTACGCTAGCAAACTCGTTGATTCACGGGAATCTGGTGTTTTTCAGTTTTCAACGGAGTGTGGTTAACAAATTACTCCGGTATAGTTCGCCTCCATAAAGTTAACCGCTGTCATGTTACATACGTAAGTTATAAAGTGTTTCGCTAGAAGGGCATATTGTAGGATGAAACATACAAGGGGCAGTGTTTTATTTTAATGCAATCAAGGGCATCAAAGAATGGTCATAATTTTACATAATGGTCAACAATGGCAATGATGGCTACTGCCGATCCTAAGGGAAAGGTATGTCAAGGTAATCAACAATACCGATTAATAACAACTTCCCAGCGCATATGTGAGAAGCACGCTCAGATTCGC
The DNA here is from genome assembly GCA_008508345.1 of Paragonimus westermani. NCBI lineage: Eukaryota > Metazoa > Platyhelminthes > Trematoda > Plagiorchiida > Troglotrematidae > Paragonimus > Paragonimus westermani. Next base: position 1,195 of record QNGE01008869.1, on the reverse strand, counting down.
GTGATCGTCACAACTAACTACAGGCGACGCAAAACAACGTTAGTTAAAACGTGCTGCAAACATGCCATCTGCCAGCAAGAAGGGCGCCATGTAAAATGAAAGGATTGTTGCTTACGGAAACCTGACGCACGCAGCAGGAAAACATGGATCGCCTGGTCCATTAATTTCATCCAAAATATATGGGTTTATTTGATTTACTTTACCTTTTACAAGGTCATGTATGAGCCGAATTTTGTAACGCGCGGCTGAAACCAGCAAACGCGCACGGATTAAATTGGAAGTTCCTGACGGAGCGCGCCGCTATGTTGTCGGCACCGTTTCGGATTACGTTCATATAAGCCTTGCGCATGGCTTACTGGACCCCTGGCTCATGACTGTTCATGTTGTTTACTTCTACGGGACTTTTGTTGGAATCCTTATTTCGGAAGAACACTGTCCCCCGGTGCGCCCACGTTACCCAACCTTAGCCCACAACTGTGACGGGCATTTGAAGCGGAACCGATCGGTTTGATTGTCACAGTTTCTAAAAGTTCAGAGTTAAGGTTCAACGTTAAGGTGAGCTGGAACGTAGCCTGAATTTTACTGCGTGGTGCGGTTTTTTCCAGTTTTGAGGACGAACTCGAGCTTGGAGGTTAACACCACATTTATTACCCCATCGAAGTCGGTAATTTTTGTGTTCGATCAATTGGTTGCACATTTGCCCCTAGGTCACCGGAGGCTTACCACCTCCAACCGGGAACAGCAGTCGCCCAAATGTGGAAGGAGCATCAGGAAACAAATTCACGCTTTGGAATGCGACAACTTTTACGGATCGTTTGGACCGGTTGAAATTTGTTGTGTACGATGCTGCCCTGTAGTTGTCGGGTTGACTTCTCCTCGACAGTCACAATCTCAAATTGAAGCGAATGGTACACGTACTTCGTCGCCATTAAAAGCTATTTAACACATCTGCAGAGGCAATCACGGAACCAGCGCTGTATGTTGGTGCTCCAGACCTTTCTAGACCAACGTTTGCCTCGGTGGACGTGGCTGCTAGAGTCCACGATTATGTGGTTACGAAGGCCAAAAAGAATACGGTTGTGTGAGATTATTTTGGGGCCCGGCTCCTCGGAGCAAGCATCGGTTCTTTATGTTACCTATGTACCTTCGTCAATGGTGAGATAGTCCTCCAAATTATTGTTCACGAAGACCCGCT
>QNGE01008867.1:0-14905 GCA_008508345.1 Paragonimus westermani | reverse complement strand
CAAAATAAACGACACAGCCAAAACGAACAAGGCCAGTACCAAAAATATACACTCACGTCAATGTTCTCCACCAAACCACTGTCACACAATTCCATCAGTGGATAGTTATTCAGGATCAAGGAACATTGTGGGAGGCAATCATATTCGTTCTGCTTGACTCCTTACAAAGAAAGTTACAGCATTCCGAATCCCCATTTATTCACATCATTCTCGAAAGTTTCCACGTCAGTTCCATATTATCACATTGACGCACAAACAGAGCAATATCCGTCTCAGAGTAAACGGCAACAGACTACATGTTCAGTTGTTCATCACGTGAATTGATAATCCGCCACAATAACTCGTCTAACCATGCGGCAAAACAGAACGCAGACGTTGCTCCGTCTTATCAAATTTCAAATCTTGAGCCACTGAACCTGACAACATTCAACGAATTTCTATCACTGCTGAGAAAGCAAATCAACTGGCAGAGAAACATTACACTTTATTCCAAAAACCGGATCAGTCGAATCGACTCGTTAATCATTGGCGAAATCAGTCGAAATTAGAAGATTGACATCAAGTGTTCCCCAAGAACAGTCCAGTCGATGAGGACCTGGAACAAAACCATGACGCTGGACGTAGAAAACCGATCAAATAGTCTCACATCGTTCCATGTCAATCTCCCGGTGACACCAAAATGTTGAAGAACATTCTTCTTCCGTATGAAACGAAAATTGCTCACGTCTGAATTCTATCAACTTTTTTTTACAGACGATACAAACAACTGGTCCGTGCAGATCTCAACATGAATCGGCCCGGGAAATTCAACTCAACAACAACTGGATTAGATTGTGACATTGTTTTTCTCAGACATTACAGATTAACCTCATTGTGTTGATTGCGCGTCAATTTTATTTCACGGATTATTGTCATCCACCTGTTACAAACTAATTTCGGATACACTTTGCAAAATTGATGAAGATGTGAAGTTGAACATGAATTAGTTGAATGATTGAAAACGACTCAATGGATTTTCATGATGATCCTACTGTCTGAGGCTGGTGACATCAAAACTTCAACCTGATTTGTGAACACCGCGTTCAACTGTGGAAGATAGCTTGGTGAAGTAGGGTTTACCAGTTGCGAACTGCTGTGCTGTCACAATCACAACGAGTACAAGTCCACTGTCGTCAATCACGTCAGTCGAAAGATATTGCTTATTCACCGAACAAATCTAAGATACAACTAGATGTGAGCAGTGTAAATTGGAACGAGCGTCTCTGTCTGTCAAACAGTCCCAAAGGTCTGAGAATGTGCCGACGATTATGGACGCCGACTGACACAGCTGAGAGGACATTCAATATTTCACAGCTAATTCCCCACGGGTGAGCCATCACTACCCGCATTCAATAATATCCTAATAGGCAGGATTACTGCACATCAACACAACGAAACCATTTGGAAAGCAAGCGATTCTTCCAAAATATTTGACAGTTTCCAAACAGACCACAGCAGTATGATGAGTCCGTGCATGTGTGCACATCAAATCGCTACCCGAAACGAGATGGGCACGACATCCGATTGGAAACATCAAACCAATGCCAAAACCAGATGTCATTCGAAACAGTAGGGATGACAGAACGGTAAGTCAGTAATAGGCAACAGATGAACAGTCCTCGTCGGTTCAGGCACACAAGGTCGGTCAAACGAAACTGTACACCCCTTCGCCATGACAAGAGGTTTAACACTGAGTGACAGTGAATGACGTCCGGCTTGAACGTGCAATCCAAGCAAATGAAGACCATAAGCGATCGCTCAACGATTTCGGAAGTCCAAATGTGTTGCCTACAGTCTTCCGGGAGATGAACACTTTATCGGCAAAATGACAATCAAATAGGCAACGTGATGTTCATCAGTAATAAGCACACATGCTGTTTGAGAGGCAGTTTGAGCAGATGGATTTGAGGAGCGTTGAAAAGCCGAATAATGAGAAGGTCAGTTCCTGCCACTCACGAGCGAGCACCACATGAACGCGGTTTGTGGCTCGTCGATATTCCTGCACAAATGTGCAATATTCGTTGTCAAGTTGAACCGGGTCGTCGCACAGTTCGGAGTTGGTGTCAGTGCGATGTTAGAAGTGAAGTGATGTGCATTGGTCGAACATCTATGGATTAGCCACTGGTGATGTTCTGTGGGGCGTCCACGGCTACAGACTTGAGTGAACTGATTGAACTGGATGACGAAGAAAGCGCGAATTCATGCATCAAGCACTGAGGGGTTTTCAGTTGTCAAACGCTACGTCACCTGTGCGATTACGTCCCAATACACATCAAAACACTACCCAACCATAAGTGTCCCAACTCATGAAACACGGAGGATCAGACATTCAAGTCTGATCAACACGGAGTGCAGATCCAACTCCGGCTACAAACCCTCATGCACAGTTCACATTTTGCAGCCAATGTCAGATATTTACACGCTGAGAAATACTGTGTGGAGATCCCCCATAATCCGCTTTCGAAGGAGGACATTCCACGATTGACTTATGATCTCACAGTGGCTGTTCTGTGAGTTTAATCAATAAATTTCCAAGAATACAAGCATTTTTGCCCTCCTCTTGATATTGCAATGTATGCCGAGTGGTGATCATCGAAGCACGAACGTGTGTGTACGGTGTTTGAAGGCATTGTGAAATTTGGCTAAAAGCGAGGCATTTGTGTGAGTTCTCTGGTAGAAGATTATCGGATAGGTTTGTTGGTATTGATGCACTGTTTGTAATTAACATAGCAATCAATGAACGCCGTCCCAAGAAGCATTGTGACAAACTCATTGAATGCCCGTCCAGTTGCACGTTTGGTTGCCTGTGTAATGAAGTTTGTTCAAAGAAGACGCTGGTTTTGGTGTACAATAGAATTGTGTAAGTGTATAAATCATGTTTTGGACGCCCTGTGTCCAGCTTTTCTGAAACATAGAATTAGCTGCTCAACATAATCTCAACGGAGTAATTGTTGCCTTCCTACCGTGCCCACTGAACACGGATAAACTTTAGCAAACAAAATTTGCAAAGAGACGGAGTCTACCGACAATCTGAATCCACCATGATTGGCAACGCAACAAACTCTGTTGAAACGAGTAGACAGAAATTGTATGTAATCTTGCAGGCTGATGATATACTTTGAAATGCCGTAACAGCAATTCTTTACCAAGTTAAATTGTGTAACCGGATCACTTTGAGGCGAACCAAGTATTCTTTCAATATGCCCTCTGCCGTATTCTGTTCGTTTGGAATCGCGACACAGAACTGTCGCAGGATGGCCACTAACATGAAGTGTTCAATGTGTGTTTGGACTGACAGCAGATCTCTCACCATTTTGTCGTCTGTTCATGAAATTACAACAGATTTATCGACTACGTGAACAAACGCAGAAAATTGGTCAGTCGGCTGAATTTACGGTATGTTATGCAAGTAAATTAAGGCTGATCTGGAAAACTCGATTAACTGCTTATGAAGATAGTACAACCTAATTCCGACTAATTGTCGCGACCTTGGAAAAATCAGAACTGAGGATATGACGATGTGACAAAAACCAGTTTGTAATTTTTGGATAGATGGCAGTCACTTGCCGAGAGATATGGAGACTTGAGTTTACTTGTTAAGGCGAACAGAACAGAGTTATCAAGACGACTAGGATGGGGTTATGGGAAGTCAGGCGTTGTGTGTAATTTCCTCAAGGTCACCTCAATCGACTTAAACAAAAATGAGGTCAAATGAAAGGACGTACACAAGAATCAGTTCGGAACAATGTCCGCATGAAATCGGAATGATGGACCTTGCGGTACGTACAAATAGTCGGTACTTTGGTTGCTATATCATAAAGATCACTCACATTTGATCACAGCTTGCACAGTCAGACATCGTACTCACTAGACAGTGAGGTCAGCGAACAATTCGACAAAATTCTGGCACAAGAAAACAGACGTCAAACTACAGTAGCACATCCTCCGATCGATACTACCCCAATTATTAGGGATACCGCAAAATTGTCACGTCGACTATCTGGGTAATGAAGTGCTCAGCTGTGACCTAACCATTGGTAAAGTTCACGTGAACACAGGGGGCAGCCAAGTATCAAGTGACTACGCACGTTTTATAAGAATATTTGGAAAATGGTGTCATTTTTTACGATGATAGCGTAGACTGTAGTTTCATTCGAAAGACAACAGAAAACGCATCCACTCATGCCCTTGTGGACTGTATACACCCCAACGACTACCGCAAGACAGTAATTTAAGGCACGCATGTTGAAACCAACTTAACCACCAGCTCATACTGTGTTTTACGAAGGGAGACAATTGACCAGAGAGGAAACTGTGGACTTAACAACTGGACACACGCCGCGGCAGAACAGACTACAGACAACTCGCCAGAATACTCGTGTGATATTATGAACACATATCTACTTGTCGCAGTGTGTTGCGTGTGCAGCTTGCAAGAACGCGCATCGTTTACTCAAATGCCTATTCAACCACATTTTCTGTGATACGTAGGACACCGTATCCCCTTCTGTCCAACTAGTGATTGTGAAACTACTCGTGATCTCGGTGATCTATACTGAATTATCGGTCTGGAGACGTGTAGAGGCTAACGGAGGTCTGACAACTTGATTAGAAATGACTGAGTGGCATGAGATATGGAGCAATGTATTTGGAGTTCAGAATATTGTCTGCAGTGACCTGCTACCGAAGCTGATTGTCACCGTACGCCTAGGCTTCTAGAATCGGGAGACTGCAAGTGAAAGTGGCTGACGAAAATGAGGATAAGGGCCCTTGAAGACCAGACGAGTAGTGAACAAATGAGATTACGTCGCTTTTCCAAAAATGATGGAAACGTCACCAAGATAGTCAAGCTGCTAATTATCAGACACATTTGCAAAAACCATGTCACATTGCTGACCACTTCCAAAGTTCCTGGAACCCGTCTGCGTAAATGAGTGAACAAAGGCAATAGCTGATGAACTCGTGGCTCCGGGGCTGTTCACATGGCGTTTGTGAATATTCACAAATGCTCAAGTCATCTAGCCTAGTGGCACAAAGCTTTGTATTATGTACATACGATGCGCACAGAGCGGGTTTTTAAAACCCAGCAAACTACGAACCCGGAAAATATTGCCGAGCGATCAGGATGGCCGACTAAATTTGTCGTATGTGTAAAACATTCGAACATTTTACTGACCCTATTCTACTGATTAAAATCTGGTCTACTGTAAAGTGTTGTATTAGGACCACTAAAACCTCACCTAAATTGCATTGCTTTTACAGTTAGTTCAAGAGCAAGGTATTTTCTGGGTGTTTGGGTTGTCATCCAGTCAGACAAACTTTGTGACCGATTATGTCCACATAGTTCTCGAATGTTTAATGTTCATCACACAAGGTTTCCTTTAGCAGGCATGTTGAATTGTGGTTTCTAACTTACGGTCTGATTTCAGAATACGCAGGAAAAGTTCCAATTTATTCAGTTTGCAAACGCTTCGGAACCTGAATACTCTCAGAATGCACCGCGGAAATGTCTATTTGATTTTTGGAATTAGGGACTTCGAATAGCCTTATAAATCGTACTTGAATTGCAACCTCCCACGCAAGTACTAAGAAGACCTGGAACTGGTAGCAGTAAGCAGTTTTTACTCTTGAGTTGAGAAGCCGAATTTATGGATGTACAACAATATTAAGGAAATCACGATATGTCATTGGCTGGTTGTATTAGCACATGCAAAATCACAAACTCTATGTTAATTGGTGCAATATGGTACAAATAAACTGGCAATTAACGGAAGACATAACATTGAGACTGTTAGTCCATTTTTGATGCGGTATCTCTAACGTGACATTCGGATTGGCCTTTAATATATACTCCGTTGTGTCAGGATATGGATAAACGGTGAATCGAATGGATTTTCACCACAGTCCATAAGAATTTTCATATGTTCCTTTCTCTTTTCGTTCTTTTTTTGATGGTAAATGATAATGACTGTTAACATACCTAGACTGCGAAGAGATCGCCGGAAGGAAATTCCCAAGAAGCTCACTCAATACACGGTGAGAATACAGATGCTTTGCCCGAAGGTCAGCGATTCGATACAACAAAGACTTGTTTTTTCGATTTCATTTGGTCTTCGGGTATTGCCATTCGAATTGTAACTGTTAACTCATGAAGCATTGAAACGAATTTGTCAGTACAAATAAAGTGACATTACCAAATCCTGTCTGATAACTCTCTTACTAGTTTAGTGTTTCATACCATAAACCCGTTGACATGAATGTCTTCATGAGACGTACGCAACACGACAGAGTCAGACCTAGCTCATTTAAACACTGAATTTCCGCAATCGAGGATTCACTCTGTCAGCACTCTACAATAGTTCGTTTAACGTCTGTTCGTTGGGATGGTTGGGAAACTATTGAATAACATTTTTGATCTACGACAGTCAACAGACGCTGCTTTACAACCCAAGCCATTAGTGAGCTGCGAAATGTGCTATGCAACAGGGCTTAAAATACACGACAGAAGTGACAAGTAATTACGTCCGCACGACCGATGGTTATAAAACGTACAGATACACGGACATAATGCCATTCCGTTCATGTGGAATGGAATGTCAACGTTTTTCTGACGCCATCTAACCTCAGTCTGAAATTAAGCACAATACGAGTTTAAGCCGTTACGCCCTGATGCGTTTCTGATTGGATCAGTCCAGACAGTGTTCAGTACACTCATCCTCAAACAAAGCTACATCAAAATATGAGACGCACTAATTGCCAAAATCACTATTGAGGCGAGAATAGTTGATGAACACGAACCGAATTCACATTGCCAATTTTAAATATTCTGAGTTGCTTCTGTTACCTCACCACCATCGTCGTAGTTAAGTTGAGCAACATGCCATTGGGTACTTGCTCGAAATTACAAGCAACAAGGGAGTGGATTCAACGATGTCCGAACATGCTTCTTCAGCCTATGACCTCTTGACCCAGACAATTATGGTCAACGTTGCCGCCACAATTGACTCCTCTGTTAAAACTACCATTTGTGATCTGTACAGACTTTCAGTGTGTTGACTGCGCTTGAAGTACATGTTCAGATGACCCGATATTTTGTCAATTATTCACCATGGCTTCACATGCGTGCCCGTAAGACCGGTTGAGAGGACTGAACAGAGTGTTCGGAGCCGTAATGCTCGACGTACAATTAAAAATGATAACGCCATCAAATGTACTTTAGCATCCTGATGAAAAAACTTCGTCTTTGATGATTTCTCACAGTAGGATGTTTTATGTGGATTCCAGGCTTGTAATTACTCTTCTGTCAGCCGATATAAGGAGTTCACTACGCTCTACCCGATTAACTAGTGTGCTTATCAGTGTTGCACATTGTTACCCGATCCACTATAGAGGTCACCACAATTCTCAGTTTACAGTGGATTACTAAGGACATACTTGTGTGACCATGTGAAGGGAGTTTTGTGTGAACTACTGAAAAAGAAGCTGTGCAGTGAACAATCACATGACACTGTTCCTGAGTGGTCAAACAAGTCACATATTTACGTGTTAGATAGGCGAATAAAATACAAGGAACAGTGAAGTGCACTCTGAAAACAATCTGTTTTCAAAATATTTTGGCTTTTGGTGACAACTGCTGTGTAAGAAAGAGAGTTTGTGTTCAAGATAGTGTTGAAGCATGTACTACCTCTGCCGATTTTCCATATGAACCATGTTCTCTCAAAACAGTATGTACAGGCTGCAGTACCTATAACATGAAGCTGTTCTTAGCTAACTTACACACTAAAAGTCTGTACACATCACAAATGGTAGTTTTAACAGAGGAGTCAATTGTGGCGGCAACGTTGACCATAATTGTCTGGGTCAAGAGGTCATAGGCTGAAGAAGCATGTTCGGACATCGTTGAATCCACTCCCTTGTTGCTTGTAATTTCGAGCAAGTACCCAATGGCATGTTGCTCAACTTAACTACGACGATGGTGGTGAGGTAACAGAAGCAACTCAGAATATTTAAAATTGGCAATGTGAATTCGGTTCGTGTTCATCAACTATTCTCGCCTCAATAGTGATTTTGGCAATTAGTGCGTCTCATATTTTGATGTAGCTTTGTTTGAGGATGAGTGTACTGAACACTGTCTGGACTGATCCAATCAGAAACGCATCAGGGCGTAACGGCTTAAACTCGTATTGTGCTTAATTTCAGACTGAGGTTAGATGGCGTCAGAAAAACGTTGACATTCCATTCCACATGAACGGAATGGCATTATGTCCGTGTATCTGTACGTTTTATAACCATCGGTCGTGCGGACGTAATTACTTGTCACTTCTGTCGTGTATTTTAAGCCCTGTTGCATAGCACATTTCGCAGCTCACTAATGGCTTGGGTTGTAAAGCAGCGTCTGTTGACTGTCGTAGATCAAAAATGTTATTCAATAGTTTCCCAACCATCCCAACGAACAGACGTTAAACGAACTATTGTAGAGTGCTGACAGAGTGAATCCTCGATTGCGGAAATTCAGTGTTTAAATGAGCTAGGTCTGACTCTGTCGTGTTGCGTACGTCTCATGAAGACATTCATGTCAACGGGTTTATGGTATGAAACACTAAACTAGTAAGAGAGTTATCAGACAGGATTTGGTAATGTCACTTTATTTGTACTGACAAATTCGTTTCAATGCTTCATGAGTTAACAGTTACAATTCGAATGGCAATACCCGAAGACCAAATGAAATCGAAAAAACAAGTCTTTGTTGTATCGAATCGCTGACCTTCGGGCAAAGCATCTGTATTCTCACCGTGTATTGAGTGAGCTTCTTGGGAATTTCCTTCCGGCGATCTCTTCGCAGTCTAGGTATGTTAACAGTCATTATCATTTACCATCAAAAAAAGAACGAAAAGAGAAAGGAACATATGAAAATTCTTATGGACTGTGGTGAAAATCCATTCGATTCACCGTTTATCCATATCCTGACACAACGGAGTATATATTAAAGGCCAATCCGAATGTCACGTTAGAGATACCGCATCAAAAATGGACTAACAGTCTCAATGTTATGTCTTCCGTTAATTGCCAGTTTATTTGTACCATATTGCACCAATTAACATAGAGTTTGTGATTTTGCATGTGCTAATACAACCAGCCAATGACATATCGTGATTTCCTTAATATTGTTGTACATCCATAAATTCGGCTTCTCAACTCAAGAGTAAAAACTGCTTACTGCTACCAGTTCCAGGTCTTCTTAGTACTTGCGTGGGAGGTTGCAATTCAAGTACGATTTATAAGGCTATTCGAAGTCCCTAATTCCAAAAATCAAATAGACATTTCCGCGGTGCATTCTGAGAGTATTCAGGTTCCGAAGCGTTTGCAAACTGAATAAATTGGAACTTTTCCTGCGTATTCTGAAATCAGACCGTAAGTTAGAAACCACAATTCAACATGCCTGCTAAAGGAAACCTTGTGTGATGAACATTAAACATTCGAGAACTATGTGGACATAATCGGTCACAAAGTTTGTCTGACTGGATGACAACCCAAACACCCAGAAAATACCTTGCTCTTGAACTAACTGTAAAAGCAATGCAATTTAGGTGAGGTTTTAGTGGTCCTAATACAACACTTTACAGTAGACCAGATTTTAATCAGTAGAATAGGGTCAGTAAAATGTTCGAATGTTTTACACATACGACAAATTTAGTCGGCCATCCTGATCGCTCGGCAATATTTTCCGGGTTCGTAGTTTGCTGGGTTTTAAAAACCCGCTCTGTGCGCATCGTATGTACATAATACAAAGCTTTGTGCCACTAGGCTAGATGACTTGAGCATTTGTGAATATTCACAAACGCCATGTGAACAGCCCCGGAGCCACGAGTTCATCAGCTATTGCCTTTGTTCACTCATTTACGCAGACGGGTTCCAGGAACTTTGGAAGTGGTCAGCAATGTGACATGGTTTTTGCAAATGTGTCTGATAATTAGCAGCTTGACTATCTTGGTGACGTTTCCATCATTTTTGGAAAAGCGACGTAATCTCATTTGTTCACTACTCGTCTGGTCTTCAAGGGCCCTTGTCCTCATTTTCGTCAGCCACTTTCACTTGCAGTCTCCCGATTCTAGAAGCCTAGGCGTACGGTGACAATCAGATTCGGTAGCAGGTCACTGCAGACAATATTCTGAACTCCAAATACATTGCTCCATATCTCATGCCACTCAGTCATTTCTAATCAAGTTGTCAGACCTCCGTTAGCCTCTACACGTCTCCAGACCGATAATTCAGTATAGATCACCGAGATCACGAGTAGTTTCACAATCACTAGTTGGACAGAAGGGGATACGGTGTCCTACGTATCACAGAAAATGTGGTTGAATAGGCATTTGAGTAAACGATGCGCGTTCTTGCAAGCTGCACACGCAACACACTGCGACAAGTAGATATGTGTTCATAATATCACACGAGTATTCTGGCGAGTTGTCTGTAGTCTGTTCTGCCGCGGCGTGTGTCCAGTTGTTAAGTCCACAGTTTCCTCTCTGGTCAATTGTCTCCCTTCGTAAAACACAGTATGAGCTGGTGGTTAAGTTGGTTTCAACATGCGTGCCTTAAATTACTGTCTTGCGGTAGTCGTTGGGGTGTATACAGTCCACAAGGGCATGAGTGGATGCGTTTTCTGTTGTCTTTCGAATGAAACTACAGTCTACGCTATCATCGTAAAAAATGACACCATTTTCCAAATATTCTTATAAAACGTGCGTAGTCACTTGATACTTGGCTGCCCCCTGTGTTCACGTGAACTTTACCAATGGTTAGGTCACAGCTGAGCACTTCATTACCCAGATAGTCGACGTGACAATTTTGCGGTATCCCTAATAATTGGGGTAGTATCGATCGGAGGATGTGCTACTGTAGTTTGACGTCTGTTTTCTTGTGCCAGAATTTTGTCGAATTGTTCGCTGACCTCACTGTCTAGTGAGTACGATGTCTGACTGTGCAAGCTGTGATCAAATGTGAGTGATCTTTATGATATAGCAACCAAAGTACCGACTATTTGTACGTACCGCAAGGTCCATCATTCCGATTTCATGCGGACATTGTTCCGAACTGATTCTTGTGTACGTCCTTTCATTTGACCTCATTTTTGTTTAAGTCGATTGAGGTGACCTTGAGGAAATTACACACAACGCCTGACTTCCCATAACCCCATCCTAGTCGTCTTGATAACTCTGTTCTGTTCGCCTTAACAAGTAAACTCAAGTCTCCATATCTCTCGGCAAGTGACTGCCATCTATCCAAAAATTACAAACTGGTTTTTGTCACATCGTCATATCCTCAGTTCTGATTTTTCCAAGGTCGCGACAATTAGTCGGAATTAGGTTGTACTATCTTCATAAGCAGTTAATCGAGTTTTCCAGATCAGCCTTAATTTACTTGCATAACATACCGTAAATTCAGCCGACTGACCAATTTTCTGCGTTTGTTCACGTAGTCGATAAATCTGTTGTAATTTCATGAACAGACGACAAAATGGTGAGAGATCTGCTGTCAGTCCAAACACACATTGAACACTTCATGTTAGTGGCCATCCTGCGACAGTTCTGTGTCGCGATTCCAAACGAACAGAATACGGCAGAGGGCATATTGAAAGAATACTTGGTTCGCCTCAAAGTGATCCGGTTACACAATTTAACTTGGTAAAGAATTGCTGTTACGGCATTTCAAAGTATATCATCAGCCTGCAAGATTACATACAATTTCTGTCTACTCGTTTCAACAGAGTTTGTTGCGTTGCCAATCATGGTGGATTCAGATTGTCGGTAGACTCCGTCTCTTTGCAAATTTTGTTTGCTAAAGTTTATCCGTGTTCAGTGGGCACGGTAGGAAGGCAACAATTACTCCGTTGAGATTATGTTGAGCAGCTAATTCTATGTTTCAGAAAAGCTGGACACAGGGCGTCCAAAACATGATTTATACACTTACACAATTCTATTGTACACCAAAACCAGCGTCTTCTTTGAACAAACTTCATTACACAGGCAACCAAACGTGCAACTGGACGGGCATTCAATGAGTTTGTCACAATGCTTCTTGGGACGGCGTTCATTGATTGCTATGTTAATTACAAACAGTGCATCAATACCAACAAACCTATCCGATAATCTTCTACCAGAGAACTCACACAAATGCCTCGCTTTTAGCCAAATTTCACAATGCCTTCAAACACCGTACACACACGTTCGTGCTTCGATGATCACCACTCGGCATACATTGCAATATCAAGAGGAGGGCAAAAATGCTTGTATTCTTGGAAATTTATTGATTAAACTCACAGAACAGCCACTGTGAGATCATAAGTCAATCGTGGAATGTCCTCCTTCGAAAGCGGATTATGGGGGATCTCCACACAGTATTTCTCAGCGTGTAAATATCTGACATTGGCTGCAAAATGTGAACTGTGCATGAGGGTTTGTAGCCGGAGTTGGATCTGCACTCCGTGTTGATCAGACTTGAATGTCTGATCCTCCGTGTTTCATGAGTTGGGACACTTATGGTTGGGTAGTGTTTTGATGTGTATTGGGACGTAATCGCACAGGTGACGTAGCGTTTGACAACTGAAAACCCCTCAGTGCTTGATGCATGAATTCGCGCTTTCTTCGTCATCCAGTTCAATCAGTTCACTCAAGTCTGTAGCCGTGGACGCCCCACAGAACATCACCAGTGGCTAATCCATAGATGTTCGACCAATGCACATCACTTCACTTCTAACATCGCACTGACACCAACTCCGAACTGTGCGACGACCCGGTTCAACTTGACAACGAATATTGCACATTTGTGCAGGAATATCGACGAGCCACAAACCGCGTTCATGTGGTGCTCGCTCGTGAGTGGCAGGAACTGACCTTCTCATTATTCGGCTTTTCAACGCTCCTCAAATCCATCTGCTCAAACTGCCTCTCAAACAGCATGTGTGCTTATTACTGATGAACATCACGTTGCCTATTTGATTGTCATTTTGCCGATAAAGTGTTCATCTCCCGGAAGACTGTAGGCAACACATTTGGACTTCCGAAATCGTTGAGCGATCGCTTATGGTCTTCATTTGCTTGGATTGCACGTTCAAGCCGGACGTCATTCACTGTCACTCAGTGTTAAACCTCTTGTCATGGCGAAGGGGTGTACAGTTTCGTTTGACCGACCTTGTGTGCCTGAACCGACGAGGACTGTTCATCTGTTGCCTATTACTGACTTACCGTTCTGTCATCCCTACTGTTTCGAATGACATCTGGTTTTGGCATTGGTTTGATGTTTCCAATCGGATGTCGTGCCCATCTCGTTTCGGGTAGCGATTTGATGTGCACACATGCACGGACTCATCATACTGCTGTGGTCTGTTTGGAAACTGTCAAATATTTTGGAAGAATCGCTTGCTTTCCAAATGGTTTCGTTGTGTTGATGTGCAGTAATCCTGCCTATTAGGATATTATTGAATGCGGGTAGTGATGGCTCACCCGTGGGGAATTAGCTGTGAAATATTGAATGTCCTCTCAGCTGTGTCAGTCGGCGTCCATAATCGTCGGCACATTCTCAGACCTTTGGGACTGTTTGACAGACAGAGACGCTCGTTCCAATTTACACTGCTCACATCTAGTTGTATCTTAGATTTGTTCGGTGAATAAGCAATATCTTTCGACTGACGTGATTGACGACAGTGGACTTGTACTCGTTGTGATTGTGACAGCACAGCAGTTCGCAACTGGTAAACCCTACTTCACCAAGCTATCTTCCACAGTTGAACGCGGTGTTCACAAATCAGGTTGAAGTTTTGATGTCACCAGCCTCAGACAGTAGGATCATCATGAAAATCCATTGAGTCGTTTTCAATCATTCAACTAATTCATGTTCAACTTCACATCTTCATCAATTTTGCAAAGTGTATCCGAAATTAGTTTGTAACAGGTGGATGACAATAATCCGTGAAATAAAATTGACGCGCAATCAACACAATGAGGTTAATCTGTAATGTCTGAGAAAAACAATGTCACAATCTAATCCAGTTGTTGTTGAGTTGAATTTCCCGGGCCGATTCATGTTGAGATCTGCACGGACCAGTTGTTTGTATCGTCTGTAAAAAAAAGTTGATAGAATTCAGACGTGAGCAATTTTCGTTTCATACGGAAGAAGAATGTTCTTCAACATTTTGGTGTCACCGGGAGATTGACATGGAACGATGTGAGACTATTTGATCGGTTTTCTACGTCCAGCGTCATGGTTTTGTTCCAGGTCCTCATCGACTGGACTGTTCTTGGGGAACACTTGATGTCAATCTTCTAATTTCGACTGATTTCGCCAATGATTAACGAGTCGATTCGACTGATCCGGTTTTTGGAATAAAGTGTAATGTTTCTCTGCCAGTTGATTTGCTTTCTCAGCAGTGATAGAAATTCGTTGAATGTTGTCAGGTTCAGTGGCTCAAGATTTGAAATTTGATAAGACGGAGCAACGTCTGCGTTCTGTTTTGCCGCATGGTTAGACGAGTTATTGTGGCGGATTATCAATTCACGTGATGAACAACTGAACATGTAGTCTGTTGCCGTTTACTCTGAGACGGATATTGCTCTGTTTGTGCGTCAATGTGATAATATGGAACTGACGTGGAAACTTTCGAGAATGATGTGAATAAATGGGGATTCGGAATGCTGTAACTTTCTTTGTAAGGAGTCAAGCAGAACGAATATGATTGCCTCCCACAATGTTCCTTGATCCTGAATAACTATCCACTGATGGAATTGTGTGACAGTGGTTTGGTGGAGAACATTGACGTGAGTGTATATTTTTGGTACTGGCCTTGTTCGTTTTGGCTGTGTCGTTTATTTTG
>QNGE01008865.1:0-14919 GCA_008508345.1 Paragonimus westermani | reverse complement strand
TCCAAAACATCTGAACAATGCTCTAATCCAACATTAAGACCAGTAAGGTGTTCATCAGAGCACAGTATTTCGGATTTGCAATATAAGGTTAAACCAAAAGAACGTCACAAGCGTCATGAATCTGATTTTATAAGCTACATTTTAAGAAGCAACGCTTCGCATGTAAAACCGCACAATTTGTCCCCCACTGCTTCCAGGTCAGTCTGCTACAATACTAGAGGTCACGGTTACCACCCATTATCCGATAGCTCCGTAGTAACTCATTCTTCTACCCAAAATGTGAGTGCTACTAGGAACCAAGTTCCCAATATATACCCCAGCAAGTAAGTCATCACCTTATTGGGTCAACAACACATATGTATACCAACCCAGCCCTTTTTCAGTGAATCCTCCGATATTTCCTCAACCGCCACCTGGTCCCTCTTCCAGAGTACCACTCTGCCATCTCTCCATAATGGCACTCTTCCATCACTTTCTATAACGGAGCCAAACTTTTACGACATTCACTCGAATACGAGGAGAAGATCGGTACATTCCTTAGATCAGGCGTTCCCATTTGGTCTTTCGCAACCCACTTCCCCATCTGCTATGAAGTTCCTCAGCAATTTATCTGCTGTATCAGACAAAAGATATCGTAAGTTTATTACTAATGAACACAAGATCGTTGGCTAATAATATGCATACCTTCAAACCCCATGTCTTTTTATTTAATCCTGACATCATTCCCGTAACCGTGACGTGGTGCTCTCCTGACGCCCCTGAAAGTCAGAGGAGCATCGTAGGATAGCGCATGTTTCGTAGGGACGGTCTCACTGGACGAGGAGGTGAATGCATCATTTGCCCAAAAGAGCAATTTTCCGCAGTCACACTTGATGAGTCTATACTTCATAAACTCGAGGACTCTTTGTGGTTAATAGTCTCTATTGGTTCTCGCGAGCTACTCTAAAATGCATCTACAGACGGCCTAATGCTGCGAACAATGATTTGACTAACATAATGGAGATAATGAATCATGTGTCCAAAATGTTGTGTGAACACCAACTAGTAGGCGGTGACTTTAACATGCCTAATATCTCCTGGACCTCATTCTCCGCTCCAGCAAAACAAGCCGAATTTCATTCATGCATTCAGCTGAATGGCTGGAACCAACATGTCCTAACGCCCACCAGAAAGGGGCATATTTTGGATCTTATATATATCATGGGTACTTCGTCTGTAAGTATATCTGTTCTACAACAATTCCCAGGAAGCGACCATAATGTCGTCAAATGTCTGTTCGACTTCAGTACGGCAGTAAAACCGACAGGTTTATTCTACCGTCCGATCAAATTCCTTGATTGGAATGTCTTTTTCTCCCTTCTAAGATCCTTGGATTGGAATACCTCCTTTTGCACACCAGACCCAAGCATAGCGGCCAAAGAATTTATCAGACATCTAACGTTTTTATGAACGTTTTGGCCCCCACTAAATCAAAACGTGTCGGCTTGTATGTACAAGGTAAAATCCTTACTGCGATAGAGACTTACAGAATTAGTATGCTTAAGTCGTGATACGGAAGAGCAATAGACTTCTCCCTGGTGATGCGAATGAGCAAACTTTTTGTACACAGAACGTCAGACGCAACTCCGTCAAACAAACGAAGAGAAACTCGCGCTCAGTAGTGAGCAGAGATGCGCAAAACTAGTGCGACTATTGAAACGGAGAAATTCCATGAGGTACCCTGCTATAAGAATTATCAATCTCAAAGTCAAAACGACTGTCGATGACCCTGCAGCGATGTGCGAAATCTTTAACTCACATTTCGCTGCCTCGTTTAACATAGAAAGCACTTCATTACCTGCTAACATCCCGACATGGAATATTCGTTATACGGATAAACTCGCCCATTGTTTATCCGAACTCGAATCGCTTCAATTATTCAGGCGCGCCGCGTTCAAGTTTACGCCTGGCTTAGCGCTCCTATTTCTTTTGAGGTTTGCGGAGGTTGCTATTATGTCTGAGTAGCATCACGATGAAGGTGAAGTAAGAGAAATTTTTTCATTCGTTATAGCAATAGTGGTTTTCGGAAACGTTAGCCAGCCGTTTCACCATTTATCGGAATGTGCAGCGCTCACTTGCCCAGCTTAACCTTACTGTAAAAGAATCGTTGGAGAACGCAGACGTTTGCGAACGCTCTCCGACCTCTATGGCGTCCGTACCGGAAAGCATATCACAACCGCTTTGTGAAGGCAAGTTAGACTTTTCAAATGCAAACGACCGATTCCAGATGTACTAGACAGCTCAGCAGAAACTGAAGTGCAAGATCCGGAGGCTGATCTTCCTAGGGCTGGCGTTCGAGACTGAGCGATGTCCAGCAACACTCCTAAAGTGCATATGGAACGACTTTTGCGTATCTCGAAGGAAAGAATACCGGAGTTACTCAGTGAGGCCCGAACGTTGTTGTCACCACCAAGAAGTTCGCCGATACGTGACGTTTATCCAGGCGAATATGCTCAGTCGAGGTTGGCTAAGGCATTCTGAATGCTGTCCTTGGCAGTCGGTTACAACATGCGAAGTCCGTAGTAATCCAGGTGAATGTTGGTGGTTGATCACCATTGAACGCAGGAAAGTTAACAATATGGCCTGTGCTCTGTTGCCTGAATGAGCCGATGGTAACCGAGCTGTTTGTGGTTGGCGTGTATGGGGGTAGCAACAAACCTGAAGATGTCAACGTGTATCTCTTGGACATACTGCAAGAACTGCATGATGTGGTAAGCAGTGGCATAAAGATTAACAATGTTCTTATTACCGTCTGCTTGAAAGCGGTGATCTGTGATACACCGGCTCGCTCGCATGTCAAACAGGTGCGCGGGCGTGGTGCATACTACGGCTGTGATAGATGCGATCAACCAGGTGTATACTGCGAACGAAAAGTAACGTACATGCCGCAAAGTTGTTCTCTTCGAACAGACGCATCGATTCGCATCGCACGCCTGAAGTCCCTTTCCACGTTTATGTCTTTATCGGTTGATTTGATCTCCATTTTTCTCATCGACTATATGCATCCGGTGTGCCTGGGCGTTGTCCGTCGTATGATCAACAAATGGATGTCGGGACCGGTCTCTAGGAGCGTTCTCGTAAGCTTACGAGCGCTCCAACGGGTAAATGAACGCATTTTATTATGTCGGAAAAGCCTATCTTGTGACTTTCCCCACAAGTACCGAGGTCCGACAGACTTTAAGACCTGGAAGGCTACTGAATGCCGACAATTTTTATTGTACATCGGACCGGCGGCCTTGCGGAATATTTTGGAAAGTGATAAGTATACCAAGTTTTAAGATTTGTCTGCTTCTATATATATTTTATGTCACCCCACATTTAGTGTTACTCATTTTGACTTTGCGAAACAATTAATGCACCTGTTTGCACCCAATTATTGTCAACTGTATGGTCGGGCAGAGGTGGCATACAATGTGCATTCGCTGGGACACCTTGCGGATGATGTGACCACACATGGTTCATTGGATAATTTTTCTGCGTTTCCGTCTGTCTTTCATGTACAGATTGAAATCTATGCTTAACGGACCGACGCGTCCAGTGAGACAGTTGTACAAATGGTCATTAGAAAGATCTGCTGCTATTCCTGTCAAATTCGTTCATTCTGATGGTGGTACACCCCTCAGTTTTCCTACTGTACCTGAATGCTCATTGTTAATGAACGGTTCCGTTTTGTTTACAACCACTCCCCCGAAAATGTTGCTGTTAGCAGTGATGTTCTTTGCATAGTTTTCGACGTACTTAACCCTAATTCTGAATATTGCGCTGTGATTTAACACTCCTTTACCATGCTTCAACCTCTCTTCACACACAGATCCTCCCCTCACTATTTGCATTTGTTCCTTGCCAAAGATTTATCACCAGACATTTTAAGAGCAAGTGCGCCTCGCATTGATGCTAAAGGTTTACTCTTCTCGTTCCATTCACGTTATGTTTACATGCCCATTTTACATTCCTGTAAATAGCGTCATTCATAAATAACTACAGTTCCCTTCGAGACTTACAGCATATAACTCATTTTGTTTCATCTCTCACGTGTCACCCGCAACTGTTGATTAATTTCGACTTCAGATATACAACGTTATAACATTTCTAGAGAATGGTGAATCTTGCTGCGCAATGCTAAGTTCCACGTGGGTAGGGGACGGCGTAGCTTCGTGGCCAAATTACCCCTCTCTCCAGTTTACCACAATTATGCGGGACTATTGGGTTTCCCCGACTGACTCCGCAAAGATATTAGTCAGAGTAGTCAACACAAGAGGTAATGATTTCATGATTATGTCTTGTGTTTCTAGACGACTGTTTGCAAGCACGTCGTTATACCAAGGAGGCAGAGGTCACATACGATGTGGATTTGTCAGATGTAACTGTGCGCATGGGAAAACGGAGTCAGAGGGCCAGGTAATACCGATGTGCCTTTAAATCTTATTAATTATTAGCAAGCTTCCTAAGAAGCTTCTCTCGCAGTCATCATACGAGGACTTTGATAGCTGTTTGCCCGTGCATGCTTCTGGTGCCACAACAGCACGGTATCCGGCGTTCGTCTTGGTGGCAGGGGGCTCTTCGGGAAAGCAGAAGCTCCACATACACACGCCTTCCATTCAGGGCGTTCCAGTCACCCTTTTCCGCAGTCCTGTTGCTTCTTCCCCGGGTATCCCCTCACCCCACCGTCTCAGCTCGCTTACTGCGGCGCCTGGTCCAGCAATTACTCCAAGCCGGCCTTGTTCAGCCGTCCCCACTTCATCTTCCCATCCACTTTTTGACAACTTTTTCCGATCATTCGTCCTCTTAATCCCACGTCACCGCCAAGGTCGCCACAGCCGTCCACAAGTTCATCCGTGGCACCTCTGACGAAATCTTTACTACTAAATGACGCTACTGTTTCCTCACAAATATCAACGATGATGTAAATGCTGCAGGAATTACTGAAGGAATGGCCACTTTGAGGGAAGGTCTACAACAACGTCAACGTTTCCCCGATTTGGACGTTCAGGATCAGGCTGTTCGTGAAATCCGCGCACATGCTCTACCCGTAAACACTGCAGCTGCTTTCCACGAGCTAGAAGGCAATCTTCAGAGACAAACATTTGGAGGAATTGTGGTAAGTACATGAGTAATACTTCGAACACTGTTAGATGGACCATTTGAGATTCGTGAGTGCTCTGTCTGCGAGGCTGCTGCTTCGCCGTTGCATGGGGGAGGCCATTGGATCCCAGGTGGCCGTACAAATGGCTTACGCTGGCGAAGAAAGAAAATCTCCCACAAATACTCCATCTTATGGCGTGTAATATAAGATTAGTGCGGTTTAAAATTAATTCAGTACACCTCGAACGTAGAAACAGTTCTATCTCAGGAGATGGACACAGAAACCGGGCGAAATGAACTAAAAATAGTGGATGTTATGTTGGTTTTATGACGCCCGTGACCGTGGGGGTAAAATTCGAATAAGAAAGCCACGGAACAGAGATGAGGAAAGCGTCGAACGAAATATGAAATTGATTTTCAACTGCGTTCAGTTGTGCATACAATTGTTCTATCACTTGCTATGAGGACAGGTTTGGAATCAATAGGAGTGATGTGATTGGGATATTAATGAACCTCGACTTGTGAAAGTACGTGCTTCCTGTCGGTGTGTCATGCGTTTCAACATGAGTTTGATTTTCAACCGCGTTCAGTTGTGCACACCCTCGGTCTTATTCAATTGTTCTATCACTTGCCATGTGAACAATTCAATAAGCGATACCTTCCATTGTTTAAAGGAATGTAGTTTACCATTGAGGTGAGCTTAAATTTGTTCATGTTTTGTTTTTCCAATATTTGAAAGCCGCTCGTTCAATTCATACCTTTCTTATTCTGCAGCAAACGGAACCTCGTGGGGGTCGATGAACTGTCTACGAGAACATTCGATTGTGTTTTTTAGTCATTCCAAAATATTTTCCCATTTCGTTCCTAATATGTTTCACTTTGAGTGTAAAATGGTTGGTTTCCGGTGGAGTACATGGTTTCGAGTTAATCTAGGGGTTATATCGGGTTCTTTAAGAAGGGAAGTCGGTGAAATTAGGTTAAGTCAGGAGTTACACTGGGCTGATTTAGGAAAGAAATCGGGTTAATTTAAGGTAAATTTGGGCTAATTCAGGGCGAGATCAGGTTAATCTAGGATGACATTGAGTTAATTTAGAGTGAAGTAGGGTTAAGTTAGGGTGAATTCGAGTTAACTTAGGGGTGATTCAGGGCACGGGGTATCGACCGATCAGAAAATTGCTAAGCTACGCATATTAGAGCTTCCCTTTTGTCCCAAATCCCTAACAAATCCTTAGATGTTCTTCGGGATGATCCATTAGACGAAATTAGGGATTTTACCTAATTCACCCCCTGATTGTGTTAGGAAGGGTTTCGAGGGGCCTAACGCCCCTCGAAATGTAAACGCGGCGCTCAATACTAAGTCTAGCAAAACGACGTCATGTAAGCTTTAGTTACCGGACGCTCACTTCATGCGGCTCTTCAAACCATCGACTCAATTCTCCTTATGCACGGATAAATCCCGAGTACATAGCAAAGTACCACAACAAACAGTAGATTGAGTGATATATTTTAATAATTATAGCAAAAATAACAATATCGTCTAAGTTCTATCTCAGAAAATTCCGCTAACACATTGTTTGTCATAGTAAATGATACAACCCCACATTTTTCAATCAAACGTGTGGAATTACATTCTCCTTCCCTAACCCCATATTATTCACTGAGCGAGGAAACCTTTCTTCGACGAATTGGTGCACAGAACTTCGTCTTAGATGAACGATTCACGAGATGTTCAACTTTTTGACGTCTCCAGGGAATCGACGAAATCCTCCGCTGGAATCTGTCCAATCGTCCGCTGGATTTTGGTATTTTCCGTACTGCCTGGCCAAAGCCGACCTATCTCGACATTTTCCGGAGGCCAATTTTATCCCTTGGTAGCAAAACACTCCGAATATGCGTTTGGACATCCTTCCCGGAGTGACCTTGAACTGTTTAAAAAACTGCTCAACGCACGACCTTGTAGAAAGTAAATTAGTGTAACGTCCCATTTGTTTGGAACCAAATCTGTGAAGCGACCGAACTAACTCCTTCTCTGTTGTGTGCGTCGAAATTTTCATAAACGACATCCATTTGCCTTTTGACCACGTCCTTCTCGAAGGAAGGCTCCATGTTTTGCTATTAATTACTTATTTGCTTTTGTATGGTTTGTATATATCTGCAGTGATCGCCCATGGCCAAGCGTGCTTCTCACATATGCGTTGAGAAATGTATATTATTATTATTATTTTATAAAATAATGAAACGTAATCTCACTCCTAATTTGAATCAAACGGATGGAGAGATAACTCGGCACGAGGGAGTTCAAAATGCATTGGCAAACACGAGTCCGCAACTGCCCATTAGTCGACCGGAAATAAGCACGTTCAAATAGTTGTATCCGGATGGAGGTGAAATTGTATTGACCACTCCCAAGAATGGAAGCTGCACTAGGCGAACGAGAGTAATGATAAAAGATGGAAAGATATTTTGTGTGCAGATAGCACAAAATTAATCGTGACTCCTTACTGCACACAGCAAAGGCAAATGAAGGTAAATTTAGTATCGAACTTCCACAAGTATATCAGGCGAACCTCAGCGAATTCGCTGATACGCATCAAACGAAGCACCAGACGACAAACTTACCAGACGAATTTCGGCTAGTCCAACAGGGGGCATCGAACTCCATTCAAGTTTTCGCGCAAGCCCACGAAGGCCATCGGACAGTAGATCTATGAAGATTCAAAATCAACTACTTACACACCAAAACTGCCACCTGCTACGCCTCACCGAAAGGGACAGCGACCTGATATCACGCAATACAAACCTTACGGTGTTTTCACGACTACTTGTTTTGCGCGATTTTCTGAGCCTAGGGGTACACTATTCACTATGACTTTCGGCCAAACACACGAGAGGCTAAATTGTCCCAAAAAATGACATCCAATGCCCGTAAATCAAGTGAGACAGTAAGTTACTTGTGATAAGTCCGATGTTTAGGGTGGTATTCGTTTCGCCAATGCTTCCAAAATACGCAAGCAGGAGGTTGAACCCGCTTCCATCCCTCAGCATGGCGCTCTGACAATGTGAGATTGTCACCTAGAAAACCCTAATTCGACCGAGGCGGTAGCAGATCATTCGGTCTCATTACCTCCAGATTTTGAGAAACATTGGGAGTTGATAGAAGCATCCGATTGTTATTTTACGTTCCCCCCCTACGGTTTAATCAGCCGGCGACTCCTGATTCTCAACCCGCTGGTGAGTGATGGTAGTGAGTACCCGTCATTTGGGGTTTGTCATTCTTTCCCATACTCCACTTTGATGGCTGGCTTCAGGCGGGGTGGGGTTCGGCCAATTTTGCGAATCAGCAAACAGTCAACAATCCTTCCTTGATCCATAGCCTAAAGCCTCTTCTTCGGCTCTGTATCTGCCTCTATGAAACTGCTGCCACTGTCTCTATTTATGGCATCCGGCGCACCTCACGTACTCACAAGTGTGATGAATGCCATCGTGAACGAGCCACCTGACGGTGAGCGGGCAACCTTCAGAAGGCTACCACGAGCCTGGAAGCAGGTAAGCACATAACCGTAACGTTTGTGTTCGCTTCTACTCATCTTCACCTTGAATGGATCAAAGTATTCTACTGCAGAATGGATACCTGTCGGCAGCCACTTCATTTGTTGGTAATGGAATCACTATTTACCTACATGGCACTTAGTGATCAAGCGTCAGGCAGTCGCTGTCACCTTCGACAACCAGACTTTTGTCCAGATGGATGCAAATGCATGTGTGGCATCCGTGTAACCTTTCATCTGGTGATGTTCGGCCGCAACCCCCGCGACCATTGCTATGGGACAGTAGAGCAGCAGGTTTTGTGTGATTTTTGTCAGCGCAACCGCCTGCCTTTTCTTCCAAACAAACTGTCCCTTGGTACTGAGCGCGAATGGTGCAGATGATCTATGTCTCCTGTCAATGGAGCAAGCCTCGGACTGCTAAAGGCCATCCGGAAAATATTTCTCTCGGAAACGCGTGGCCAATTCACAAGCTGCTAGCCCCAGTTGGAAAACACGCAGTTTATCTCGTCGGCTTCCATACTTGGTAAGCAAACGAGCCTAACGGACCGACAGAGCCACGCCGCTACCTTCATCAACGGCAACCAAGTGAAATATCGTGGTGCTAGGCAATCCGAAATATGATTCAATGTGTGCACAGTCTCAACGGAGAAAACACCTTATTTCGCAGTTTTTGTCCGTGCGGCAAATAGTGATAACTTCGGCCAGCTGCTCTCTGCGGGTGCTAGAAGCCGCGGTCGATAAAACCAACGATCCATCTCATGCGAAGATAAATGTCAAGCTTCTGTCTGTGCCACATTGGCAGAGTTCAGCGGCGAAGGCACGTATCCGCTCTAGTACAGTTGTATACCCGCGTATTAATTCCACTGGGTTTGTAAGGGTTACCTCGAGGCTCGGCGAGGTATTTCAAATATATTGCAGTACTATCACTGGGGCCGTCCAAAAGAATACGCGGTCGATACGCACTCTCAAATCGACTATAAGAGGCCCAATTAGTCTTGCTGCAAGGACGGTCGACATGAGATCAAGACTTGGGATGCTATTTTGGGGGAGGCAACCCTCGATTTTCTCATAATTAAACGACCCCTGACCGTAATGCTTGACGCTGTCAGCCTACGATAACCAACTGCTCTGTACCTTGCCTCAGATGCGTCAAAAAACAACGGCCATTCTATTCCCACTGCAGTATGTATGTTTGGAGAAACACACCAAGGCCTATTAGTTGATTTACCAGACCAGATAACTGGCGGCCGCTTCGCTCGGGTTGGACAACCGGTCTCTTCCAACAAACTTTTATAGCCAATACCTCGACCGCAAAGGTCTTCTAGTGGCTTACGAGCTGGAAGTAGCACAGGGGCGACTGCTCCCAAGGTGTCACATGGTGATTCAACGCATTTTAGTATACTGCTCTAAGTATAATACGAATCAGTGAGATGCACGTGATACTCGGAGCTACCAGTTATTACTTCCCACGTCACACCTGACGCTCCTCGATAGTCAAAACCCTGTAGATTTGGGTCAACCGTTTTGTACAGTCTATCCCTCAAGGCTCAACGACCTCAGTGCTATTAAATGTCCACTGCGTAAGACGGAGCCTTTCTTTCTGTGACAGAATTCAAAGTTCAACGACAACAAATATAGCTTCCTCCATCCATGCGACTGATAACAAACATTTACACGGAAGATTTCCTTTATGGCTGATACCGTTGGGATTATACAATCCTGTCCATGATTGGTCGCCGTACGCTGAGGCACAAAGTTTGCATAAACCGGTGAAGAAGCAGCATCACAAAAGTAATCGTTCATGTTATACACCTCAGGAGATTCTTCCGAAGAAGCTAAACCCCGCCACAGGTAGCGTGAAGCTTACCTGTTACATTCAGAAACCCGAACCTGAAAGTCGTTTCCTGAATATCTGCCGTGATGGCTGTCGTATGCCTATGAATAAGGAACAGCACTTCAACAAGCCTAGTGGTCAAACCAATCTCCCACATCAACACCTGGTTAAGAGACTCTGCTCGATGAGCGCTTTCGTAATCAAACGCAATTCGCACCTTGTTCGGCTTATTCGGGTTAAGTACTTGATGACATGGTAGGCACCACTGTCTGGCACAATTAACGTTTCCAAAGGAGACCTTTCTCATATAGCCTTTCTTGATGTGGCTGTGTACAACGGCTGCGTACTTCGATGATAATATGGCACCTCTAAGTAACCCTGGTTTACGTGAGTAAGGACGTCGCTCATACATCGCATGATTGTCGGGTAGTTGGTTCATCCCTGTCAACAATGGCAGGTCTATTTTGTACTAACCATCTAAGAAAGATAGAGAAGCTTCTGCCTTAACCTGAGTTTTATTGTCCTTGGCCGACAGAACTCTTTTCTACGAGATGCTCCGCTCAGCAAATTCCAACTCAAACCTTCTTTAGTTCTATCTTTCAAAGACGACATCCAAGTGATCACTTTGTTTAAACACTCGGGAGTTCAGGATGTAGCACAAATTGCACCCACAAGGATCAGCCCAAGGACTGTTCTGACAGTGTGCGATCCCATTCTGGTTCTTATTCTTTGTTACAATACTCAGTGAGTTTCATTGGCAGTAAATCCAATAAGAACCAACAAGGCTTTTTCTAAGATGTTGCCGAAGTCGTTTCGTGCCAAATGAGCCCCCCGTTGAGACTCCATCAGAGATGGCCTGTCGAACTGTACAACCAATAATTTATAAAACCGTACGAGCCGATTTTACAAAAGTGATACTTAAGTTGTCCAGGGATTGAACTTCAATTGCCATTCGATGACTCTCTTTCCCCCACCAAGGTGGTATCGGAGCCGTCGTTCGCACGTGCCTACATCTCTATAGCGCACATCCAACTCACTAACCGAACAGGCATGAAGCAAAACAGAACACTTTTTGGATTAGCAAAAGTTACGCCACAGTGTGAGGCATCTTTATTTGTTTTGGACGCATGTGATTACGCGTACTCATGGATCAGATCATGATGATGTCCAAGACAGCCAGACCTCAAACACTTCACAAGAACTCTACACGACCTGGTAATGTGATTGGTCTCCAATCAAACAACACTGTCTGTTGCGTCTGACTGTATTCCGGCGTTGTCCCAGTGATCGAGTAACGAAGTGTATAAAGTTTATAAGCGGTGCTCATCTGTACAAATGAAGCAAGAAACAGGCCGTGTATTCTGGCCGTCAGGTTAGCACGACATATGGACCTTCTGATATCAGTCGTACCCAAATTGCCAGGGGGAATGGGATTCGGATCAAACAAACTAATCAGCTAACCATTTCCACTACTGGCTGCGGATGTTCTTCTCTCAATAAAAGCTGATAGGTTGGCAAAAGCGGGCTTCTTCTGAAAGTCATTATGTTATCAGCCATATCTACCCATTCTCCTTGTAGCTCCCCGGGGCAATCGTTCAAATGACCCGATCCCATTAACAGATTCGTTTGATTCCTATGACCAACTTTATTGCAGCAATGTGATATTGCGCGGTGGCATTCGAGTGACTGAGCGCCTAGGGCTGTTCAAATCAGAAGTTTTTAACTTGGGACCATCAAACAGCTCATGCATTATTAACTTACAGATCAAATGTGGACGACTGATTAGTAGGTACATCTACAGCTTCATATACTGTCGACCCGAGAAGGTGTACACGTTGCTCCATGGATTCCTCCGTTTTACTACAACAATAATAATTCAAATATGAAAGCCTTTGGTTGTCATCGTTCAAACCATTTGTCACTTTACTTTCGAAATTCCTAAGAAACGCACAAAAGCTTATGGCGACCCATCAGATGGTTTTGTCTGAAGCTTTGGCAGACCTGCACCCAGAATTAGTGACTTGAGTTAACTTGACAGCGTTCTGCCATCGTTACTTAACTGATTTAACTGGGCTGGTGGTTGAGATATCCTTACCTCGTTGCATTCCTTTGGCTAACTGAAAAAAATCTTGTTATGAATGTTTGTGGCATTCAGTTATATGTGTTGTAGCATGCTTCTATATGTTTCTACAAAGCTTACGCCCCTTTTGGGCAAGTAACAATACTTCTCGCCCATCTTTTTCTCAAGGATTGACAAGGCGGTAAATTACGAAGGAACGCGACGTTAGGGAGCCTTCTTGCTTCCTCCAGTGGCTCTTTCCGGACAAAACCCCTGCGTAGCTGTCCGACCGCCAAGCACGCTGAAGGTGTGAGAAACAACGCGGCATCGTTACTCCTGGCCTGAACACCAGAAGTATATTGATGATAATGACAGTAGTATATATTTCGACACATCCTGGAGAAACACACTCAGGAAAGCGTGATCGGTGTACAGGTCTTGAAGCCATATACACACTCAAACGCCACAATTGTAAATTGTACAATGAGTCAGCTATGTGAATAGAGCAACAAAAAAAATATTGTATGGCAGAAGAATTCCACTCAAAAAATAAAATTTTGAGATACTTACTTCTGAGACGATAGTACTTAGGATTTCCGAAATTCGATAGAGTAGTTGAGTTGTTACATCAATTGGGATTCCACGAAGGGATATTAACGCGCAACTGAAACCAGCGAGCGCTCACGAATTGAATTTTAGTTGTATAAGGGGGCGTGCCGCTAGTTTGTTGGCGCCGTTTTAGGTTGCGTTTGTGTAAGTCGTGTACATAGCCTACTGGGCCTTCGGCTCATGCTTGTTCGTACTGCTTCCTTTTTGAGGACTGCTGTTCGAACCCGCAATTCGGAAGGACGCTGTCCCCTGGTGCGTCCACATTGCACAAAATTTGGTCCACGAAGTCACGGAGATTCAAATTAGAGTCTGCTGGCCTGCACGTTACAGTGATCACTGGCCTAATGCTCAAGGTCGTGCCAAAAAGGGTGCTTGGTGGATGAAGGGAATGTACCGGCAAAGAATTTCACCATTATTCCATATACATAGTCTCGAAAAAATGGGTAGAAAATTTTTTGATGACGATGGGAGATGGGAACGCATATAATTTTGAGGGCAAACGAATGGACCTCTCGACCGGACGTCATTCTTTGCTCAAATTTCAAAGAATTTTAAGGATCTTACGATATGCTCAACCACTGCAGGATTTTGAGTGTCCGGGCGGGATGGAAGATTTTCTTGCGTGGGATATGTCAGTGAAACCAAGAACGGAAGGCGAAATCACGCGATGAGCGGCAGAACGTAAAACTGACTATGTGAGTTATGACGAACAATGGATCATTTGATTTTTTGGCATAACCTTTATGTGAGGGTAATATCATTTCGTTAATTGATGAAATACATACAATATGCGAAGAGCTGTTATCGAATAACGCAAAAGGAGATCAATTATCAGCACTCCCTCGTATGCCATCATTGCCGAATTTAGATGTCGATTATCTCTGTACGGCCGGTCTATAGAATGTGAAGAATGTTCGATAATACACAGAGGATTCTAGTTGGTATATCAGGGGGAGAAGAGGAAAGAGTTATAAAGCAAGGTATTTGTGTAGTCATGAGACGAACAGGTTGAGTTTTCTCAAACACTTTTAGCATGTTCAGTTTTTCCATGATGACTTACAACACACAACTTATCGATAAGTATGGAGTAAAGGCTTACCAGGATGATTGGGTTATTACTAATGGGCCCGTGTGTATTGACACCTATGCTTGTTGATTATCAACGTTTTTTCATCGCTGACGAGTCTAAAAGTGCCAGATCCATCATGAAATTGATTGTTTTTATCAGTTCGAGGGAAGCGTGACGTAACATCACGCAACACACAGGGTTGCCCGTCAGATGTTATCAGGGCAGTTTTCAAAGATAACGTCCTCATACAGGTGGAGCTTGAGAATGGACATGACGTTCGTTATTGTTAAGAAAGTTTGAATTGACGTATATTCCTACTGGCTGTAGTTGCACACGAGAGTTTATTCCAAATGTAGGAACATATAACTGAGAAAAAATTTGAACACAGTTTTTCCGGGATTTGAAAGCTGCTAAAGTGGATTCCTTGTTCCTGAGTTTATAATTCGACCTGCGGTATAAGCGAGTGACGAAGGTAATAGTGAATTTATTGCTACAGACCAGGTTTTACTTGAGTGCAAGGTTAAGCTTGAGGCGCCGTAACCAAACAGGATCGAGTGTAAGCGTATGACATCGTTCGCAGTATCTTAGAGAAGATAGAAAATCTAGTAAGTTTTCCGTGGATATGTTGTGGTCAAAAAGTCTCTGACTACTTTAAGTGAATGCGGGCGTATTTCACTGA
>QNGE01008863.1:0-14141 GCA_008508345.1 Paragonimus westermani | reverse complement strand
CATAGTTGGTGCATTCACATCTGTGAGAGGACGGCATGTCCCACCGAATTATCTGTTATTCTTGCTACTTTGCTGGCTTAAAGTGAAAACATGGAAGTGTTGTCACGCCGGTTTTGTATCAAGCAATATTCGGCTGCGTATGAATCAGTGAGTGCGAAGTCATATTAGGGCGTGAAACTATACCAGTGTTTGACAGTATTGGCTATGAATTTCACTCTTGACATATTTGATCATAGCGAAAAGACAGAATGCAACAGGCAGTTGGTTCAATCATATCGAGCGGTTACGTAGATTATTGTGCTTTTATAGGTTTAACACATCTTAACAAGATGGTGGAATAAAAACAGGCCATATGTGTGAATTTCAGATTAAGGTAAATGTTTTGGTTGCCATAGAGCTGAAACTGTTTTCTGAGGGTGTTGAATAGGTTTGTTCGTGCCTATGTATCGTTGGATACAGTTGTCGTCAAACTAATCGAGTACACATTCCATAATTGAAGGCTGACAAAAAGGAACGACGTTCACTTTCGCTATCCAAGTTCTGGGGTCTGGATTCAGTTATAGGAAAATCATGAGGAAAGGGGCAGATTGTTTATTTAATTTTGACCGCGTTGATGAAGATGAAACACCGCCTAAATAATGAACGGGAGTTTTGGCAATAACAGCGGTTGCTGAATAGCAGCCTGTTGCCCTCATGGATGAAGCTGCTAAAGCTTTCACGGAGCACTGACCTCATGAATCACAGCATACAGGAACTCTACGCAGGAAGTCTGAGACCAACAACTACCGGTCAAATAAACTGCATTCTTGCGGACAGTTCTCAATCGAGCTTCTGATTTAGAGGATTTGTATTTGATTGCAAAACCAGGATAGCGTTCTACTCAAAAAGTTGCGTTGATTTTCTCTTGCATCGCACAGGAACGCGCCATTTGTTGTCAACAGATTCCAATATGGTATAATATCGTACGTAGTTACTTCTATCATACAATACACAGTAGTTATTAGTTAGCTAAAATGGACGCAGAATAAGCGATCACTCATGTTCAACTCCACTACAGTGACCCTAATCATAGAACACCACGGTCGACCGCACACTCCTATATCGCAACAAAAAGTGTATCCCCTCCACATGTTCCGTGCTGCTTGAACTGGACGCAAACGACGGTAACCATATCTGTATAGCCTAATCAGGCTTTGTTGAAGCCAGCTTCTTGGTATCCTCAGCATAATCCCATTTCGCCACACGCAGCTGTCAAAACTTATTCTCTACAAATTCCATTTGGTAAGCAAACTGTTCAAGTTATTCCGCCTCAGCCTCCACGTCCGAGAGTGATGGATGTTTGAGTAATTGGACCAGCATGCTAGACTTCATCAACCTCATTGTTGCTATGTATGTAGCTAAAATAATTGAGGTCTTGTTGTTCCACTTCCCGGTTCTAGTTCAGAAAATAAAAAACTTTCTGATCTGATTTTAAAATATATATATATATATTTCATCACGAATTTTCATTTCGGCTGCCAGTGAATGTGCTACAGACCTGACAGTTTTGAATTAACATAGTGATAAAAATTCATCCCAGGACGTGTAATCGCTGAATTATGCATATACCATCTAATGGTAATATGTTGAAAGTGATTCGTGGTCTGCAACTGTGAACTGATTGTTGTTATAATAGGTTCGAGCAATGTGATCAACATGAATGTTGTTGTCATTTACTGGGTACCAGGAGCGAGTTCAAGTCTTCCGAATCTGCTCATTTTGTAACGTGTTTATAACAGTCAATGTAGCAACCAGAATAGCCGACATTACTCAGTTAATGGTCGACCATAAATAGTTGATAGATCGAATCAGTCGATTTTCGAAGAATAACGTGAATATGTTGCTTTAAAAAAGTCTTTAGCAGAGCATTACCTTTCTGAAGGTTGGCAAACACGAAACTTTTATGAACAAAGCAGACAGCAGAATGATATTGCACCTGTTATGGCCATACAAAGTTAATTGATCTTCACGGATGCACAGTGCGGACCGTGTGTATATCAATGCGAACAAAAAAATGATGTCAAAAAATAGCCGAAAGTCCGGGTTCACACCAGTTGACAATTGGCTTTCTCCGTTGTCTTGCTTGCTTCCTCATACTCGTGCGTAAATGATTTGTGCAGCGCACACGCAAAATTTTGTCTGGACATAAATCGTACTATATTAGCCAATTGTGTTATTTCATTCAAATCCATGAGTTGACTGTGCACCGTCCCAAAGTTTCGGTTTTGAGAGCTCATGTTGATGTTGATCAAGTACATTGGAATGAACGTTTGTTACCAACTCAAGGTTGAGTCCGCCAACCAAGCTACAATGCGAAGATAATTCTTTCAAAGGACGTCATCAGACAACTCTCTCACAACGTTCACATCTTGAACCATGATGACTTTCGTGAATGATCGACTGTTTTGAAAGTAACAGTTTTTACCATGCACAGTGATTCCCAGTTATAAGTAATCGTTTATTCCTCATTGTATCAATTAATCTCGACGCTTCTGAACAGTCATGTCTATGACATACGGCAAATAATATCCCCATCAACCATACCCCCATGACGTTTAGTGTGTACGCGCAACCTATATCCTGACATGGTCGAGACGAGCTTCCAAGCCCAGAATACGTCTGTTTACTGTTTGTCGCATTTCGGATGTGTAACAGAATAAATCTACTGGATGGCGTCATAACTCCACACAAAGATTAGTGAATCTCACAGAGCCTACCTACAAAATTGAATCGTAAATTCTATAACCAGCAGCTGTGTGAAGCCTCTGACAAAAATGGATCACTAGATGAACCTTGGTCAGCCACTTTGGTTTGTGTGTAATACACCGAGACACAAATAAGAGACAACACAGCGCTGCGAAAAATACCGTCGTATGAAACTAGAAGTGTTGATCATGTAATATTTTTGCGTTAGCCCGACAAGCTTATAAAGCTTATCCGAAGAGAAGTTCATGAAGTTGTATCAGACAAATGAATGTCTGTTGTCACTGTTATATTAAAACAAGTCTTCAGTTTGACAAGGGAAACAATGATCCTCGTTAAGCCGGTTAATCCCAATAATATTGAAATGGCTCACAGCGTGACTACAGTCAGCCCGCATGGATAAATGCGTACCGAATCTTCCAGGATTGTGTGGGGCTCAGAGGGCTCTAATAGATATGTTGTAATGAATTGAACAGAAATGATGAACATGTTGGCTGATTTCCCTTCAGAGGTACAGTGGATAAATGCAGAGAGTAATTAATCATTTTTAAATCCAAGGTTTTATTTACTGTGATTTTACCCACCGTGGAAATGCTATACACATTTTCACAATAGCGGCTGGCTACCGTTGAGGCAGTTTGACGTTTTGCAGATGGCATTCTGCATTTTGGGCATAATTAACTCAATGGCATCACGATTCAACAATCCAAAAAAACTCATACTTCTCATATCGTCTGTTTGCACTGAACCAAAATACTTTGCCTTCAACATCCGATAACGCGTATGAGCCAGCTCAGTGCATCTGGTACAGGTTTCAGCTCATAATTGTGAATCAGTGAACACGCATTGCGTGTTATTCAATACTGAATTTGTTTACGGCAAAAGTTCGGACTTACCCTCTAGTAACTTCTTCCCCGGAAGTCTTTCTGTTTCAACAAAAAACAATCTGACTGCTCTAGAAATGTTATCATGTTCCAAATAGTTCGCGATACTAGGTTATAAGATTATTTTTGTAAATGGTTCACAGATAGCATTTGTTGAACTGAAATGTCCGAAAGCTTTATTAAACGAAAATGACAATCACGTGAGTATTTGTCTTAGAGGCAAATTCAATTGCTGAAGTGTATCCAATAGATATCCTTGAAAATACTTACTTTTGATTGACTCGAATATCTTGACTATTTCCAAAAAATATATATGTATATTTACTTTGAGTATTCTAACAGAGTTGGTTTCGATAAATTCATCAATATTGTGAGTTAAAAGCTTAGAATGGTGCCGTCAAATGATGTTTGTGTGTGAAACATGAACTGATCGATAACTGATTTACTAAACCGCACACAACAATAAGGTTTCAGACTTGTCAGTTCGACGCTAGATGATGAATTAACCAGAGCTCTACTGAGTCGAATAATCTTATGACCTAATATATAACTAGAAATGTTTGCGATTTTATGATATTTGCAATCAGCGTGGATACCAGATGCGTGCATGCTAGAGCATGTCAACAGTCCTGCAGCTCACTGCTTGCTGGTGTGTGAAACTTCGGGAGTTTGAAACAAAATTAGAGTCGTTATTAATCGCCAGCGGTTGGAATGTGAACGTTTGGTAATCAGCTCTGTTTGAAATGTCTATTTCCGTACATGGTGCGATAGAAACGTTTTCAAAAATCAGAACTCAGCGCTACTCACGTGTTTCGGGTGGACCTGAGCAATCGATTGGGACTATTGTCTGAAATAGTTCTTGGCTTTTGTCCTCAAACTTCGAACTGTGCATGCGTTACTTTAATCCGTAAAGAAAATCAATCACTGCTGCGAAGCTGACAGCTTGTGTTGGCTCCCAAATTGCAGTCGACATGAATAATAGTGACGTATTACGTGGATACTCACGAGTACTAATTGAACCGGTCAGCCTCTTTCATTTCTCCAGAAACATAAGCCACAACTCAAGATAGTCACTTGCAATCAACGCAGCAGTCGTTACATCTCATCTGAAAACGGTCAGACGAAGGTACGCTTCTCTAAATGGTGGGCTGCTGAACAAACGCATTTGCGGTTTCCTCCGAGTTTATGAGTTGGTTGCAGAAATGTGGTATTCACTGAGTTTCACTAACAAATACCTGTTGTGGACTCCAGGTTGCAGTCTCGGGGAGGCTACGTACAACTGTTCAGCTTGGTGTCAAAATGACTGTAAACCGTATAGATTTGATTGGATTAGGACCTGCTGGATGTTGATACTCCAGACTGACAAGTATGTGGCTCCGTGTACTGTGATTTCCGCAGCTGCAGGGATATCAGCAGTAAAAATAACCCGCATCGAGTCTATTACTAACTGCAGCGTAATATAGGCACTATTTCACTTGGTGGTTAATAATGTCCTGACCAATGAGTTGACAACGAATTTTCTCACCGTCATATATTTTCTTCAAAACTGAAACAGATTGTCATTCCAAGGAAATCAACCATGAATGTACCATAGTTACGCCAACTTTTTTCAGTATCGGTGACAAATATCCAGAACTTTAATTGACTTCCATGTGCAAGTTGATAACTTGTGAAGCACTCGGTGCTTGGCCCACCAATATTACTTGAATACCTCTGTGGACTTCTTTCACTACTGGAATTGATTGAGGAAGTGAGGAAGCACACATTAAATTTCAACCACTGTGAGGTGATTTTCATTATGGCAGTCATTTTAACCTAGTTACCACGAAAATCTTACAAAGTTTGATGCGTTCAGTATGTCATTTCTGTCCACTCACACTACTGTCTGCATAGGTGTATCGCTCCTATTGGATGTTCTTAGAATGAAATGTGCTCTTCATTTTGAGTCACTTCCTTATGGAAACAGCATTCTTTACAATTTTGTTAGGACGCCAATAAAGTGGAGAGAAGTGAGTCAGTCGATTTGGTAACATTTCGATCATTGAGTTTTATTTATATACTTTGCTAAGACAGAGAGTATATACGCAGCGCAAAGCTATCATTTTGACTTATTTCCACCATTCGCAGAAGTGAGAGCGGGAAATTTGATCCCAATTGCATCTTCGAACATAACTTGAACGGACCATCAAAAGTATTTCAATTTTTTGCAGCTTAGCGGTGCAACCATTTCCATATTTGTCACGTAAATTGGTTATACTACACCAAACTTTCGCACGCTCAAATTACGATCGCGTGGAAACACCCTGAACGATTTGGACAGAGCAACCAGGTGATCTGACGGTGAGATATATTGAACGATCAGCAGCGACGGGTGTTCACAGTTAACAGACGCATTTTGGTTGTGGAGTTGGTATCTACAGTTCAGAACTTTGTCCGTCAAAAGTTGAGGCAGGTTCATGCACACCACTACGTGAAGGCGAGTGAAATGTAGATCACGCAACAGGCAGGATGGTCAGTTTATTTTCCATCACGGCTATCAGATACGCATTTTGTAGTACCCCTCACGGAACACACAAATGACTGGCTGGGCAAGCGCTGTATAAGGTAAGTCTGTCATCCACGTTGTCGTTTCAACTGCCATCTTTAGAGTGAAGTTGAAGTGATATATTATTTCTGCGCACTATGCCTCGCCAGGTTTGCTGATTAATTCCGACTGTAAATATTCGTACACTCCTTCCGTCAACTGCCACTAAACGTCATCTTCCCAATATGCCTTTTTTCTTACAGCCGATTTGACCTACAAGCCCATTTGGCTCTGTAACCTGAGGTTCTTTTCAACCAGTTTTCACAACTAATGTGTACGAAGTTGGATGATTACGAATAGCACCTTCAACGTGCACGTTTCGGGAGAACAGAGAGTTTTGAAAACCCCTTCAAATCTTTGTTCAGAAAAAGTCGTTCAATAAAAGTGTCGCTGACCATTATTTCACAAAATGGCGCTAGACTCAATGAAATCAAGCTTCAGTGCTGATTCAGTAGGGCAAAATAATATCAGTCAGTGTGAAATAGTCGCCAACGTGAACTATGCATACTGACCCAGGAGACACCATTTCTTGCAACCGCACATTGTTTTATAATCTACGGATAAGGTACCCAATGAAAAAACGCTATCAATGATATATGCCCTAATCGTTCGAACTCAGACAGAATGTTCTCTGTGTAAACAAAATCGTATAATTTGGTTCACTTAACATCAGTAGTGTACTGATTATTTAAGGCCTGAATGGTAATCGTGCATCTGTCCTTCGAGGAAGTACGGAATGTACCTAGAGAACTAGTGCGTTTCTACTTAGTTTGTAAAACTAGCCGTAGAATCTACAGTTTCTCATTTCTCTCCTTAACGCGCCCCATAGTTATCGACACGGATTCTAGAATGATGAATAATGCAGTTCTCAATAATTGAAGTATCGCGAAACTCACGTGATAAACAATTCAGCAAAGCTGTATGAAAAATGTGCACATGCTGTGTTACGGTCTAGTTCTTCTAATGAAAACCAACAAGATAAATCTACCGTGATAATTACAGAAACGAATGAACATAATGTATCTAAGAGACGTTATCTTGAACACAGTTACCTGGTTTAGTGTTTTCAATATGTGGCTCATTCAAGCAAACTAGTGACCTTTAAAGAGACGGAAAGTGAGTCGTTGCCTCGTGTAGAAGGAGCGTGTCAGGCTCGGATACCGTTTTTTTGTCTGCAAACTACGGAAAAGCTTGGAATAATAAATTACTCCAAGTATTAGATTGGTTTTGGTGACGACTCACTGTGATAGTTGTCGATCTGTTCTGCTAATGTCAATGTAACTGCAACTGCAAGCAAAATGGTACACAACGTGAGAGACAAAGAAATTGGCAAACTAATCTCGCGATTGTGAGGAATTGGTCCTCTGATGGTTTGAAATAAGCGTAACTACGCACTCACATATGTTCGAGCTAGAGCAGACTTTAATTTGCGGTTTATGTCGTCGGCTAGATGGTCAGCCTTGAATGATAAGAATAGAGAGCATCCTTGTTTTGAGCCGTGAGTGTGGACTCAGTGCTTTTCCGCACCGTGCTGTGTTTTACGATGAGATCATCGGAGTATCCACTTGCTGGTACCGTTTGTCGGCAGTGACTCCGGAGTACAAATGCTCTCAACTCTATGGAGCCGTATCCTAGCTAAACCTTGTTTGTATGCAATAGGAGAAATGCTGGAAAACTGAAGATTTTCACCACCCTATATGGTTCTGCGGTGAACTGAGCACAGTAACGTACCATCTGTACGCCTAGTAATGAGTGCCTCAAAACCTCTGAACTTTTGTTTGATTTAAGGTCGTGAGACAAAATGAGGTTGGGGTAAATATTATTAGAGGAGCTAAGGAATAAATCAAAATGGGAAACATCTGTAAGAATTGAGATGCAGTTTCAAATGATTGGGCGTATTTTTTTTACTCCGGAATCACTGCAGACAAAACAGAAATTACTGCGTCAAACTTTACCGGCAAATGGATACCCCGATAAATTAATCTTGACAAACAGCACGGCGCAGAATAGCATTGAGTCCATACTCACGGCTCAAAACAAGGATGCTCTCTATTCTTACCATTCAAGGCTGACCATCTAGCCGACGAAATGAACCGCAAATTAAAGTCTGCTCTAGCTCGAACATACGTGGGTGCGTAGTTACGCTTATTTTAAACCATCAGAGGACCAATTCCTCACAATCGCGAGATTAGTTTGCCAATTTCTTTGTCTCTCACGTTGTGTACCATTTTGCTTGCAGTTGCAGTTACGTTGACATTAACAGAACAGCTGGACAACTGTCATAGCGAATCGCCGAACACATGGCGAATTATTTCAAATTACTGATAGCGCGACGGCCTCAAGTTTGTGCACTGAAGGTTCAAAATTCGACCTCAACGATCGCTAAACACCTCACAGAAACAGCTCATCCAGTTCATTTATCTACTCCACTCAGTTCATTGTTGCGTAAACGGAACCTGAATTTACTGGATTTCTGCGAAGCCACGTTCATCCGAACTTACCAGCCGATGTTAATTGCACAAAAGTGATTGATGCAAATTATCGGGTTGCCATGGTCTTACTTATATATGACGCGGTATGGTTGTAGGCGTGTTCAGCCCTGTTTATCCTCACGTGCATGACGTATATAACTGGCAAGTTTTACCTTTGCGATCAGCGAGAATGAGCGAAATGTTAACATGTTGCAGTGTTGAATGACGCATTTTAGCATGGTACAAAAAGTCATGAAATATGCCTGTATTAATCGGCAAACAACTGGGGTTGGTATGATTAATATGTGCTTCGAAAATGCATTTAAGTCAATGTGCAATACACAGTAATGTAGCATTCCTAGGGCGAGTGAATGGAATTATCAGAAATGTTTACCCGGAGTTGCTTTGATGCCTGAAACGTGACAATCAAAAAAATTCCACTTCCTGAACAGTGGGTTCATTTGATTTCGTGTTGAATGAGAGCGTTACAACCTTTTCATTTGCCCCACCACTGGACGATTTCACCGTGTCTTACCACACTTGTATACTTTTGAACGTTGAGTCAAAAAAAGAAGGGTGTTTATTGAAGAACTTGATGGACATTTTAACTAAGTGAGACAGGCTGTTTTCTCTCAAAAATGACACTGTCCCACGAAGTCCCTAATGCACGCCGGTGTTACCAATGTTGGAACTTTTCAGTTAACCACATATGTTGTGTTACACTGAAAACCTTTCGATTCGGTTTTTTGTTGCGACCGAATAACTCAGAAAATGTCCCTTAACAGGAGTGGATTGGAATATTCGTTTAATCATTCACATTCCAGATCAGAATTGCTACGATAATGTGGAGAAGATTCCAACAGAAATGGCATGCCAGTCACATAGGTCATCCATGCAAAATAGCTTCATACGTATTGCGATTAAGCTCTGAACTAGGCATTTTCCAAGATTGTATACTGTAGCCGTATATGTTTAGATATGTGATGATTGACATCGAAATAAATACGGCCGATTAGGAAGCGAGTAGTCGTTGGAGTGAAAATCTTCCTTGTCCTTAGATATATTCATACTGCGTCTGTTTATTTTTTGCATCTTATTCAGGTCACTAAATAGCTGATTATAACAGAAATCATCTCACTAAAAGGGAGACTAATGTAGTGACCGAAAAACATATTAGTCAGATGGCATAGCCCAAAGGTCCAATGAAATAAACAAACTTTCGACATGAAACAGCCATGGTTTACCTCACTGAGCAGCTTGTTTAAATGAACCAAGATTATCACAAAATACGCATATGCGAGAAACTGAGAGAAGCCAAACGATAAAATGTGGATTACCGTTTTTTCAAGTCAGCTCACAACGTGTCTTAACGCGTAACCGACAACTGCTTGCATTCTCACACTGCACGCCAATCTTTATGAGCGTGTACTGTGAACATGCGTTTTCTTCCTGACAAAATTATTTGAAGACAGAACTGTAGGGACTGCTGCGAATAATGGAAGTGGGAAATTTCAAATAGGTTCTCGTGCTTCCTTCAAAGCCTGCGACTAAGTTACCCGTACAAGTTTTTGCATTAAACTTTGAACTAGCCCTCACCAATCGTATCCTTTAATTCCAATTTCCATTCGTGAAGCTAGTCCCAGTTTTCAACCTGTGCTGCGTTTTGGTTTTGAAATGCTCAACACTGAAGTTGGGGCACCTATGTGTGCCGTACGTTTACTCTGATATTCGAAAATAGTAAGCTCCATTATCAGTTTTGCTTGAAACTGACCCAATGAATAAAACAGACGTTTTTAAGTTGGGGTGAAACCTTCAGAATGAGATCGCTTTTGTATGATTCGACGTGGAGGTTCATAGCTAACAGTAACCAGAACAAGTTGAGAAGTTTAATAATATATATATGTTGCATTTGAAGACATGTGCCTTGTTAGTCGTTGTTCTGTTCCACACACTAAAACGTACCCCACTAAACATTTGTTAAGTTGAGCTCGTGCATATATAACTCAGCGTTCATAGTGGTTTTTCTAGCGGTAGGATCATGACAAATATGTGTTCACAGTTAACTGACATGTGTCATAAACAGGTTCTCTGCCGTGCTTTGCAATTCTTACAACTTGCTCTGCCAACTAGCAAGTGTTCGTGCACTAATCACTTCTGGATGGCCACGTATGTCGCCGGGCAGTTTTCGATTGCGTTTGTAAACCTCCGAGTTAGATTGTACATGATAGGCTAACTACTGTTTTGTTCATAACGGCGTACCGTAATTTGCTAGCTTAATAGTTGAATAAGTGCTCTCAGTGTGCATAGGACATTATGACCTACCATTTGATTTGGATGTCATTTACAGAGTTCTTCCAACAGATGTGCCACCAATTTTCAGGGTTGGATGACTTAAATAAGATATGGGCAAAAGCTAACTTTCACTGGAAGCGAACAACTGGTCTTGGAATCACACTCACATGAGACAATTTACCGAACTTGATTAGAGTACCTGAGTGATATGGAGGTAAATACTGATTGATTGTACGTGATTGGGGAAAAGAGTTAATTGTAACTCTTCGCGTAGTTATATTCTATGTGCAGTAAAAACAACCACGTTGAAGCTATTTATAAAATCATCCGGGGGAATGACCGATAAAAATTCCGTTTGTTTGACAATGGTTTGCAACAATCGGAATTAAGATCCTACTTAGTCATCTGGCATTTTGGATATGATTACTCAAGTTATTTCATCAGTACTTCCTGGTATGAGATTGTGACTTACTCAACACTCGGAGAAAACTGTGATACGCCAAAGGCTCACTTCCCTAAAAACTCTAACTCACTATCGTCCAAACACTACTTTCGTCAAAATGGCGTCGGAAGATATTGGGTATTGAATTGGGCTGCCAGCATCCTCAGGCTGATGTAATAGTGTCACTCTATATATAAGACTTGAGGCCAGCAACCACATTATGAATTCCACTTTCAAATTGTTAATAATAATGGGACGTTGGATGGGGGTGATGAATGGGAAGCGAACTATCCGTGGAAATCTGGAGCCTCCACCGAGTTTCAACCAGGGGTACGAACCACATGCCACACATGCATACTGAGAGGGCTTGGGAACTTCCTCATCAGTAGTTCGTCGATCGGTCACATCATCATGTAATAGTTGTTCACCGAACCATCCATATATTAAACTGCCACAGTAAT
Organism: Paragonimus westermani; assembly: GCA_008508345.1. Classification (NCBI taxonomy): domain Eukaryota; kingdom Metazoa; phylum Platyhelminthes; class Trematoda; order Plagiorchiida; family Troglotrematidae; genus Paragonimus; species Paragonimus westermani. The sequence goes on along the minus strand of QNGE01008863.1, from coordinate 2,265 downwards.
ATTTCAGTCTTTAATCGCTGGAATGACAGAGAGCGTTACACCGGAATGTCTCAGAGAAGGTATGTCTATATCTTCTGTTAGTCTACGGTCTTGTCGTGACCTCAAGTAAAGCTTGGGCTAAAAAGTTGGTTATTGCACGGTACTTCGTAAAAGCTATGTTGAAACATAAAACCCTGTGAAAGCTTACACTCGTTTGCACGCCTGACGTGCATTCACACACATCGGGAAATAGTACCTTGTTATTCGCCCTGGTTGCACTTCCCCACAGTACGTACAGACAACTCCGGTAGTCGCTTATGGCCCACCGTTTCCCCGGCGTTGAGGCTTGCCTTTCCGTTCCCCATAACACGCATTCCACTGTTCACAAACGAGGCTGCCAGTTATACAAGATTACTACTGAAACCGAAGCCATATCACGGCCAACCGTTTTGTAATGCGCGCATTCATGTCATTCGGCTATTTTAAATGACGCTTACTCTGCCTTCTAACGTCTCCCTGTTAGGTGAATATGCGTAAAATGTCCAGGTTGCAATACTTGAAAACCTGTATGTATCTGACAAACTTTTGGCTTAGGTCACCATCCAGGTCTGCCTGCTTTTCTGCGGATAATGATGTTCAGAAATTGTCCTGCTGTGCAGGTAGCCATAAAAGATGAGGGTTAAAATGTTACAAATACATATACTTATCACCCTACCAATATGCGGATCTAATTTACTCGTCATTCTGTTGACCGTTTGGAACCGCTGCATCGTCAATTCACAAAAGATAATTGCTGCATTTTGAATGTGAAAATTTAAGCAGAAAATAGAATCATTCAATCTTCCTCTCCGGCTAACAATCTGAGGGTGTTGATGAACCGTCCTTTTGCAACAACGCGATCTCTGATGAAGTTACAAACAAACAGTCCAAGGCTAATTCGTGTAAATTGGCAGTTTTCCTGTGCTATTGTGAAGGAATTCATTTTCCCGCTCAGCCGATCGGAACATTCCAATTCGTACACAATGAAATTGTAATATGTGCCTACAATTGTGATGACGGTTTTGCTAATAGGCTTTAACAAACGGTCGAATGGATAACGTCACAGAAAACTCAATACTCTACAAGTGAACGCTTCAATTGTTGGTTCACTGTTGCTAGTTATTCAGAAGCATACCGGCAAGGAAATTCTTCTCAGCTGTCAAATAGGAAAAACAACACAGAATTAGCAAACTTGCATATTAGACATTCAAACTACCAGCTGATTAACGATGTCACTCGTAGTATTATGGCTCACCGGAAAATTGTTTCGCGGTATTCAGCAATGATCGATGCAAATTAAATTCAGATCACCCTTCACCTGAAAACCACATGTTTCTCAGTATACAACAAGCACATGGACCTTCAGAGATTGCATTGACTGACTAACAGTCACAGCTGCTAGAGGGAGTACAGCAGTATGATAATATTACGTTCGAGATTGTCCCGAAGGATAATCACTATCGTTGGAATGAACTACCAACTCACGGTTGCGGAAAATTCAGTCAAATGGGGCACAAAGTGCTTTATTTATAAAAACTTGTACAAAAATACTTACAGTGCATAGAAGTCTTATTTTTAGCCAGTTCAAATGAACTTTCCCAGGTTGAAACCGGAATTTCATTGTATCATGAGTCTCGCCTCATATTGTAATTTGCCGGAGTTGTTGTGTACCTGGTTCTGATCGAAATAACACCGCCTACTCTATCAAACCATTATCAAACTGAATAATATCTGATTGCCACGGTTCAAGCTATTGTTCTGCAAGTTATCGAAAGTTGCTAAGTCTAGTGTATGCTGCACAACATGGCTAACGGGATTTCCATCATCGTTATTGTATTCAAAATTTGACTGTTGAACTCTCAGTTGTAGTAATATACGGCTAATTATTTTCCTTGCCAAGAGAAGCAAATTATCACCAACACAGGAGTCAAGTCGTGAGAGTTATGCTGGTTGGTTTGTGTTTGCGCGAACACCGAAATGACGACTACTTTTCATAAAGACGAAAAATGGTAAAGTCTTTGGATAAGTAGTGGTATATGGGTTAAAGTGCACATATTATCTGATACTGTTGAGATGCACCGTGTGAAAATCGATGGATGGGGGTTTGTCACCTCATACATGAGCAATATTTGTGCACTTGGTATGACCAAGTGAATCAGAGTTATATATGCAGCCGACGTTAACCACCGGTCAGAGCTGGCCATTCTTCGGGTATCTACACCTAAACATCTCTTCTGCAGTGAAGAA
>QNGE01008862.1:0-14921 GCA_008508345.1 Paragonimus westermani | reverse complement strand
TACTGCCAGGCAAACGTTTGCTTCAGAAGCTAAAAATGAGATCCACGGACAGCAGTTATTGTTGCCGGAACGTCAATGGTCCATCTCGTGAATCAGCCTCCACAAGTGTGCAGCCCTTCGAGGGAAGATGGGAACCGAAGTAATCGATGTGAACGTTTTTGAATCATCCGTCGGCTGAGGCAGAAGTTCTCGGTGCATTTTGGCATGATGATTCATTTTACCACGTTGAAATCTAAAACACTGTTTGGTCCGTCTACGCTTGTTGACTGGCCTTGCTGTGCTAGGTGGTTTGAAGTGGAGGCGGCTAAGAACAGCAAACCGGCGCGCAAAAGGAACAAACAGTTGAGGTATACCAGTAGAAATTCCGCACATAATTGAAAATTCCGATTGGGACGCGGGAATCCCGTTTGATTTTGGAGAGAGGTTGGCGAGGAAAGAAGATCGCCGACATCTGGGCGGAACAATGCGTGAGCAGTGAAATTGATGAAACCTCCCAAAGAATGAATGTCGGTGATGGACTGGAAAAAGAAATCCAGGTGTTTTGTTTTTCTCGGGGAGTACAGGTTTCGAGGAGAGTGAGAGGCCAATGCAATTGGCTTGTGGTCAGTAAAATCAGTGACGTTGCGACACGCCAAACGATGTCAAAAGTGCTTAGCGGCAAGTTAAGTTGCCAGCAACTCACGGCAAAAGCACTGTAACTCACCCGCGCTGGTTAGAGTTTTCAACAGAAAAAGGACTACTCCATTCACATTCTGCTACAGCGTGACGCCGACAGCCAATTGAAATGCGTCAGTCCTCAAAATTAGCGACGGGCATTCATCTTCCCCTTTCTTGAACAGGGCTTCTTCGACTGCAACAAACGCAGTAGTACACTCAGGAGACAGAACGAAGTGCCCGAGAGTGGCCTTTAAAATATCCATGGGGGGTTTTAACTGCTCCAAACACCATGGAACAAGGCGAGAATAATTGTAGACAATAAGTGGAAAGCGCCGGAGACTTTTTAGGGACTGTGGCTGTGGACAGTCCTCAACATCATTTTACCGGGGCAGAGGTTGGATAACATGGCGATCTATTCGATACCCGAGAAAATTTGTGCAAGTAACTCCGAATCCGCGTTTCATTGAGTTCAGCGTCACCCCAAATTGAGCAAAACGTTCCAAAAGCTCTTGGCTTGTGTTGTGGAGTGTCTCCACTCGCGACTAAGTGGTAATCAGCGTAAACGTACACAAACTCTAGACTCTAAAGCACTTGATCCATGAGTCTCCGAAGAGCCCGGGTGGCGTTAAACAGGCCAAATATCATGTAGAAGGATTTACAGAGTCAAAGGGAGTGATATTTGGGACGTCCTCAGAGCCAAGGGGATTCGACGGTAGGCTCAAACCAAATCTACGTGGGGGAAAATGTTCCCGCCTGACTCAATGGAAGGGTCGTGAGTGTAAGTAAAAGGGTATCGATCATTGACAGTGACAATGTCCAAGGCGTAGGAAGCCTCACGTGGACACCAGTCTTCTGTTACTTTATTACGAACCATTTGAAGGGGTGAGGCCTGTGGGATATTTGAGTGCTGAATAACACCAATTCGCGGAAAGTGTTAAAAATCTGCTTCGCGCACTTTGAGTTTGTGCTGTGGCAAGCGTGCGTGCAAAAGTAGGTAGCCTTTCATCAACCCAGTGCTGAAAAACGTTGTGTTTAGGTGGCAATTTCAAATTAGACGGAATAACGATATATGAAAATTGCCGAAGAATGACCGCGAGGCCCTTATATGGTACGACCGATCGCAGTCCAATAGAACTGACCGGCGCGGCTTTCCCATGTACACATAAGGTGGTCAGGCTGTCGGTGAATTTCCCACTGCCGACCTCCACAATGAGTCCGGAGGATGGCAAAAATTCAATCCCGATGATCGGGTGTGGTACATCTGCCACGGTGAATCCCCAAGGAAACTGACTTCTAAGGCCGAGACCCAGAGTGAGTAGCTTCTCATCGTATATTGCAGTCGTTGAAGAATTAGCTGCCTATAGGGAGTAGCATGCCGGTTGAAGGTTGATTTAGTGTCTTTATCAAGTCAAGACAATACTTCTTGATTATCGTCCGACAAACTTTTGTGCCACAACTCACGATGGACTGGTTTTTCCCTGTTTGCTCGATCTGCGGCCGTGTCTTGCGGCGGAGGGGTTATAAAGTTGTTCTATCGCTCAGTTGCCGAAATTATTTTTAATGACCCGTGATTGTGTGGATTTCCCAAGGTTCATAGCTGCAGCCATTGCTATTCGCTTATCTGTTGTGCGCGCTTGACTTTGTGAAAGCTTTCTGTATGATACTTCACGTGAACTCTGTGGCAATTCCCCCCGCCATGCCACTAACTTAAGGTAGCGAACGCCCGCCACTTTCTTAAAGTCTCATCCTTCAGTCTATTCAAGAAAATTCCTTAATCTATATATTTCTGAGCGTCGCTTACCTCGTCTGGAGGTTCTAAACATTATTCGCCTGGCGCGCTTCCTGGTGCAGCCAAGTGGGCTGGAGCCCACCCCATTGTTGGGCCAATCATCTAGCAATTTAGCCGATGATAGCTATTAGGCGGATAGAATGAATATCGACTTATCGCATGACTGTGTCAATCAATCTGACGTGGAACAGCGGTTAGGCGAAGGTCGCGTAACGGAGTTGGTCTGCTGTTGCTGTTTTGTCCGTAGCCACTTATCCTAGACATGTGGCCGACTGCGTAGCTCTTTCACAATTGTGCCAACATATCCTTTGATTGCAGTGTTCAGTCTACGAGTCATAAACTCAGTCAATGTCTTATCGTTGTACTCTGACACGGCTTGACAACCTAGCAGACACTTTAGATATCTAGCTTTTTGAAGCGACGTTGCGTCACGTTGGTTCCGTGTTTGTCCGTCAGGAAGCTGTGATGCCGTTAATTGAAATGTAGCTGGCCCGATGAAAATTAACCGAAAACAGACCGTTCCTAATGTCACCTCTGTGTTTAACGAGCTCGCCGGAACTATCTGAAACACTGGAGATGATTCACTCTTCACCCTTAACGCTTGTCGGTCATTTGTCTGGGATTGATGGTCTGCAGTTCAGTTTTGGCAGTGTAAGTATCGTGCGAAGTAAGGGTTTCACCCTGCCAAGCCTGATATCCTGAAGAAATATACGTGCGTACTTCTTCCTCGTAGAGTATTCCTACATTTGGAATAAACTTCCAAATGAAGTCAGAGCCAGCAACAACATTCAGCGTTTTGAAATGGGTTTGGACAGCCATTTTACGTTAACAAACACGTTGTTTATCTTCAAACACTGTGTATCCCCTGATGATCTTCTTGGGTGTGGTCCGAGAAACGTACAGCCCTCAGATGCGCATTGCGTGAATAACCACCCTAATGCCCCTCGAAATGTGGAAGCGGCGGTTAATAATAAGTCCAGCAGAACGACGTCATGTAAGCTTTAGTTATCAGACGCACAGTTCAAGCGCCTCGCCAAACCTCCGACTCAATTCTCCGTATGCCCAGATAAATCCCGAGTACATAGCGAAATGCCACAACAAACAGTAGATAGGGTTACGTATCCCAATAACCTTAGCAATAGTAATAATATCGTACGATTTCTTTCTTGAAAAATTCCGCGAGCAAATTGCTTGTCATAGTTAATGTTATAACCCCACATTTTCTCATCTAACGCGTGAAATTATCTTCTCCTTTCCGATCCCCATATTATCCACTGAGCGAGAAAACTTTCCTACGACGAATAGGCACACGGAACTTCGTCTCAGATGAACGGTTCGCGAGCTGTTCAATTTTTCGGCGTTCTTCAGAGAATCGACGAAACCCTGCGTTGAAATCTGCCCAATCATTTGCTGGATTTTGGAATTTTCCGTCCTGCCTCCTCAAAGCCGACCTAAATTGACATTTTTTGGACGCCAACTTTATCCAATAATGGTAAAATACTCCAAGGATGCGTTTGGATATTCTTCCCAGAGTGACCTTGAACTATTTAAAAAATTGCCCATCCCACAACCTTGTAAGAAGTAAATTAGTGTAACGTCATTTTTGGGACTAAATCTGTGAAGTGACCGCATTATCTTCTTCTCTGTTGCGTGCGTCAAAGTTTTCATAAACTACAGTCATTTGCCTTTTGACCACGTCCATCTTGACGGAAGACTCCACGTTTGCTGCCGATAACTTTTTCGTGTTTTGCATGGTTTGTAAATATCCACAGTGATCGCACACAACCCAGCATGCTTCTCACATATGCGTTGAGAAATATGTATCATTTTGAAGCTAAATAATGGACATTTGACCTTGTAAATCAAAAATTATACCGGTTGTTACTCTCATCATTCACGATGGTGCACATTATGCCAAGCAGCCGGTTTATTTTGCATCAAGAATTCCACCCTTATTGCGTCCACCCATTTCGCGAGGGCGGTCGATGATCCTGTTTCCTAGACGTTGTTTTTGAATTATTCGTCATGTGGTTGATGAATGTCTGTTGCCGACGCTGACCGTGAATGGGCATGCTAATGTAGTGCTGCCCCCGTTGCACTACCACATTTTCCCATGAACACTGTAGACAGTTAGGCTGATCTTCATTCGTGCTGAATATAAGTCGTGTTGCGCCACACAAGTGCGCCGCGTTGAATGGAAACAAGAACGCATTCGAACCCTCCGCAGATAGAGTGAACTACTCATCGCCGATCGAGGTCTTTGCTGGTTGTCTTAGCCCAACAAATTCACTCACGTGCCCTTACTTGCTGTGCGATTGACAAGCTGCAAGTGTAAGCTTTCGGATTACGCCCGTCCATTATTCGTGTAAGCGTTTGAACACTGGAATATCGCGCATCACCCAGCTTACTTCTCACATACGCGTTGAGAAATATATATTATTATAACATCCAATGGTGAGCACCGTCTTGTGTACATTGCGAGGAGTTCTGCGGGTTGTGCGCGGATCAAGCGGCAACTCAGGAACGAACGGCTTCAGTAAAGTGAACAGTAATTTTGAAGTCAGTTGACGTACCTGATTTTGAGTAGATGAAAAACAGTCGGATGGCACCGGAAGTACCAGGTATTACGGACGTCTGACTGACTGCAACAGCAATGAGTGTAGAAAGGATGAACTTACCGCTGGGAGTGGGAGTTTCTACAACGCTTGATCCAGTAACTGATGTGGCGCGTTCAGAGCACCAGGTGCGGCAGTTTGACCACTTGCATTAGGTTTGTTAAACATTTCTGCAGTAAACCATTGATAATATATGCAACGTCCAACCTGCGGGGTGCACCAAGTTTGTCAGCCCTATGCTGACTTCTTTACTTCAACAGAATGCACACTTCTTGCCCAGCGCACGTACCTTATTCCTTCCAGGTTTGATACGCCTGTGAATAGTTCATCTGCTGTACCATCCTTTCACTTCTTTCATTTTAATTGTAACAACTAGTGAGAACAATCCTCATGGTTTCCGTGTTATACATAAAAGTGAATGAACGCTAATAAGCCTACTTTAACCCATCGGAAAACATGCAACACGAATAACACGTTCATAAGGCTTTTAACAAAACGGTAAGTGACGACCGACCTCATAAGACACGACACAACCGCACTCACCTTGCACGAATATAAATGTAACTGCGAACGCGCGTTTGTCGGAGACATCCATTAAAACAAACGTGCATGAAATGACGGTAATCAAGAGTTCGTAACAGTGAAGTGGTTACAACACGAGAATATACTTGAGAATTTTTCTTAAATGCGTTCAACAACCGAAGTGAGCATGCTGATCATGACATATTGTTTCATTCCGATCCGCCTACTGTGTGGACGACTGCTGGCCAGATGTTAGCCAACAATTCGGAGTCAACCATGTGTTTGTTGGGTGTTTAATCAAACACTCCATACTATCATTTTCCTTAGCGCATGGAAAGGGGCGACGGTCACACCCACGTTTAGAGTGGATGACTGGCACTCTGGCTATCTATCGGCCAGTCAGTGTTACTGACATTCCGTGCAGAATAATGGAGCGCCCACTAGAGCACGCCATCCTCAACCACTCCTTATCGAATAATGTTCTCTCTCACTCACCATGACTTCCTTCCCAATCGGTCATGCATAACAAACATGCTTACTTTCATGGATAGTCTGTTGGAGATCGAAGACAATGACTTTTTAGTGCTCGGCGCACTAAGTTGCTTATTCCACACGTACGCAATTTTCAGACGCGAAAAACTAAAGGCCGTTGAAGGGAGAGACCGAATCTTTACTCGACGAAATGTACAAGTGGTTTCTGATAGCGCTATAAAGTGCACTGACACGCGAATTAGCTAGAGTGTCTAGAGAACAGCTGTCGACGAGCGAATAAACCAGAAAGATGTGGCACGTGTGTTCTTCGAGTACGCGTCATCGTCACTTGACATGCAGAAAAACAATCGGACAGCTTACATCAAGCAAGCTCTCTTAATAGCCTAGGTACAATATGCAACTATGAACCGTGCCCTCGAGACCCCAGTAAGTACGTTCTGAACCTATCTTCTGTACCGCTAGTTGTGCTACCTCTGTAATCGTCGTCGCTAGGACTTGACAACAAAATTCATTCAAACAAGCTAGACCGCATATCAGTGAAGGTCCAGTTGGAGAATCTTTTCGACCAGGTATCAGATTTGCATACTACTAGCTTGGACAATCACAATTTGTTTAAATCAAAGCTGACTGACATTGCCAATGAGTTCATTATGACACTAGCAAGAGATAAATGTGCGCACACAGCTCGTCATCTTGAATCTCTAAAAGACCTGAGAACTAAGAACGTTGTCTTGCTGAAGCCAGAAAAATCTTCCGGTGCCGTAGTTACGAATAAAGAGGAGTATACTCGTAAAATGTCGTCCTTACTGAACGACGAAAGTAAATTCCAGCGTATAAACAAGGTGGAGATGGTGACTGATATAGAGTGCCGAATAATTCGACACTTTGATTTGCTGCTACTACATCGAATAATTGATTAAAGTACTTTCAAGTCTCTAAAACCCAGTGGTTCCTCAACACCGCAACTGTATGGCTCACCCAAAACACGCAAGCCAGGAGTGCCACTCAGACCGATTCTATCTACGAGCAACGCCTCACAACACAAACGGGCTCGTTGGTTGGTACAGGCCCTGACCGCATTAAATCGGAATTTCGATACATATACCGTGAAAGACTCATCCAGTTTAATTGAATATCTGGACAAAGTCAACCTAGCAGACAAAGTCAAGTGTTCAGTGGACGTTTAGTCCCTGTTTACAAATGTTCCATTGCACGAGACAATTAAATTTATATGCGATGTGATCGAGACTGAGGGCTTTGATGTAAAAATTCCCACGGATATGCTTAAGCTGTCTCTACTGCTGTGTACGGAGAATATCAGTTTCAGTTTCCAGAAAAACCCTTATCGACAAATAGACGGAGTCGCCATGGGGAGTCCGTTAGGACCAATGGTAGCGGATATTTTCATGCTGATGATGGAAAGGCGAATTGCTGAACACATTGCGTCATTGCCGTTCTACAAACATTATGTGGATGGCATCCTCATGTTTCCGCCATCTTCGCAAGCAAACGATGAGATGGTAAATCGGTTTGACACTTGTCATACCAACCTGACAGTGACGTTCAAGTTGGAAAAGAACGGAGCCGGCCGTTTTTAGACATCCTCATCGGTCGCCATGATGATGGTTCAGTAAGAAGATGTGTGTATCGTGAGCTCACCTGAACGGGTCAGTACACACACTTCACAAGCATCACGCCACTGAAGAACAAGCGAGCATTGATCAGAACAGTCTTTGTGCGTGCCAGGCACATTTGTTCATCAGAATGTTTAGGTAATGAACTTCGACTGCTCACAACTACTTTGCAGAATAATGGGCATCAGCTAAGATTTATCAATAGACACAACGAACGGCGTATTGTAGGTGATAGGGTTCCCACGGTTGGGAAGAAGAAAGTCTACATTGAACTACCATTCAGAGGTGACACTTCTTCACTTCTAACCACGAAACGTCTCATCGCAGCCATTAAGCGAGCATACAATGCGGCTGGAATCGTAGTCGTTGACCGAGCTCGGAAGCTACCGTTATCTTCGGTAAAGGGAGAGCAACCTATTGGCGCCAACTCAAACTGTATTTATCAATTTGTGTGTAACAGCGGCGAAAGTTACATCGGCAGAACCGACAGGTGCTTGAATTCTAGGATGAAGGAATATCTACCGAAATGGGTTCAGGATGTGACTGCGCAATCTACTCCCTTCGTCCCTGAATCACGCAAGCTTCCGACCTGGTCTATCGCCAAGCACATGTTGGCCACTCGCCACCGGGTTAATCCAGAATTACCATTCAGAATTATAATGCACCACGCTAATCCGCGTTTCCTGCGTTTTGCCGAGGCGGTCGCGATTAGTCGTCTCAAGCCAGTGTTGTGTGTACAAAAACAATTATGTGTAAGCCTTAGACTCCCATGGACTTAATAATTCTGTCCAGTCGTTGTCCCCCCAATTTGCTATTTTGTTCTTCACCGCTCATCCCATTAGTGTCATATATATGTTCCCGGTTATTTTTACCTGGTACTGAAGAGGCAATACGAAATGCTATCCTCTACCAGTGTCCGTCTTTTTACTGCTACGTTCAAACTGACGATTAGTTCAATTGCACAGACTCGCGCTGCTTAGCAGTTCTGTTCCGATTGTTACGTAGGATTTTTCCGAAGGGATACTGTTAATATACATATCATTCTACCATCTGTCAAAGAGCAGCTGCAACATTTGCATGGTTGTTCTTCAACGATCCTTGTCCTTCATGAGAATATGCCAAAAAACCAGCATCGGTGTTGACGTTGATGGCGTGCGGTTTCCATGTCAGAGCTTCGTTTGTCTGGTAGGGACGCCAGTTTCAATGTTGTGCCATGATGAGAGAGTCGTTGGATTTATATGGAAAAATAAAAAACCGTATTTACGAGAAATAACTCACGTGGTACTCATCAAATCAACCGTTGAACGAGTAGATCTCTTGAAATGATGCTGTTGGAATGTGCAGAACAAATCCTCCGCGAAAGCGGGGAAATGTATCCAATCCAAGTAGTAACACTGGAGGCATTGCTCGCATCGCACTCGGATGTTCATGCTTTAGACTTTGAATGTTGATGCGCATCTTCCGCCCTCACCGTGAATGTCCCTAGACAACTGTGTCGCTAATCTTCTGATTGTAGGCCTGTGATATCATTTGAATTGGTTTGGTGCTGGGTCCTGGTTGAGGTTCGCCGGGAATGTTCGTGGTTGGCGCGGCCGCTTTGGGAGTGGTGGACAGAGAGATAAGTAGACTTCTTCAACGAACTTTGAGGTGTTGGTTTTGATACAATTGGCTGGTCGACTGATATCGAAGGGAGGTCAGCAATATCCTGTGTAACCTTAGTGGTTGAAATTAGGTCGGGTGTTGCAGAAGCGTCCAGGCCGTCGATGAATGTAGGCGCTTCCTCTTATACTATCTCCTCCCCTGCAATACGTGCTTTATAATGGGCGACTAATTTCAGCAAGCCGTAATTCATGCATACAACTGCTTTCCATTGGTCCGATGAACCCGTTATTTTTTCTGCCGTACGGAGTGAACTTCAGAGAATATGTTGATAACGACGTTCTACACTTTTCATCCTGTTGTTAACTCTATACTTGTGTTGACCACCAACTCCTGAGTATGTGCCTTTCTCCGTTACATTATGACGCGTAGTTTAACCTGCTGATGGATGTTCTTTTGGCTACTTCTCAGCCTGACGCAGTTGCGAGTGGTCCTTTTAGTCGATTTTTTGAGCACAACTTACGCGTGTTACTCCGCCAAGGTCGGCACACGGGAACATGCCGTTTTTGTGGCCGTACTACTGACAGTGGCGTCTGATTACATCACTGCTAATTTTTGTGGAGCCCGCTTGAATAACAGACGCCGCGAATTATAGGCCCTCAGACAGCACACATCTGAGAATCAGGATCTTATATGAGAGAGGTAAATTGGTTGTTATAGTTGTGGGGGTGACCTACACGTCACTGTCTGCTTGTCGATGTCAATAAATTCACCCCTGCTGGGCTGGCGATAATTAGTCAGCGGCACTAGAGAGTTTTTAAACCTGCTTTACGAATGCAGAAATCTACTTGCTAACGGTGGTCATCTGGCATTTATAGAGTGGCACTGATCCAGCCGGTTAACGATGAAGAATGCGTTCCCAGGTCTGAGTAGCTTACTAGTGTCTCATAGATGGGAACCGAATTTCTTAATGGTGGGCCTTTCTGTGCGTTGTACGTTGGTCTGACTGCTCTGGTTTGGGAATGAGAAAAGTATAACGTCCTTTCTAAAAAGTGTATGTCAGTAACTTCTATATGCAATTGCAACAGGAGCGGGTCAGAGTCAAGAAAACAGCAAACCGTACACTTCCGGTTTAGTTAATAGAGAGAAAGATAAGTAGTTCCTGCCTACGCGGGGATTAAACGCGGTAATCGGTGGCTAAAAACAACGGGCGGTCAAAACACAAAGCCCACTGGAGTATAGAGCTTGAATGATTGAAAAGTCCCCTGGGAATATAGTCTTGCCTGTTTCAACCGCACGATGCATCAACATATCAGTCAAAAGTAACCAGGAAATCAGCTGGTATCCTTGGAAAAACTACGTCTTCTTTCGCCATCACGCTGACAGTCATTGCGATCTCATCTTGTAACTCACTTCTCTCATTATTCTGCACTTGAAATCATCCTCTAACGACCAGCTCGTACAGTTCGTGCCAGCTTGTGTGCATGAACTTAAAAACCATTTTCATCCGCTTTGTTAGTCTCTTTGTTTTTACCTGACTCATTGTTGCGCACCATCTCAGTTATTCAGAACGAACTCTGGAGCACTGGTCTTCGGATAATCGGCCCCACGTTTAACCGGCATCTTAGTGAGTACTTTATAAGCGACCACACAAGGTACATTTTCCGCGGCTTCCTTGTAACGATCCCATTATTACGGTCACAGAATGTCAAGCATGTTTAACACCCTGTCTTGGAACCAACAAACAATTCAGCATATGCCAGTGAGCGAGAGGATCATGGTAATGGAGCTACACGTTCAGGCCTTCTGTGGTTTACCAAGCGGGTTCTCTAGAATATGCATCATAGGAATGCGGGTGTGCTCACGACAAGTTGCTACATTATTACAACGGAAACAGCTGATCACGCATAAGACAAAAATTATATTATAACATCATATTGCGGTATACATTTGGCAAAGCAGTGCCTTTCTTAGTACCCATGCCATCACGAGTGGTTTCATTTTGAGAATAATCAACTAATGGGATCCGTAAATTGAGGCTACCCGGCTCACATTTGGTGAGACAAGACCGTCAACTACTCCACAACATCCCGTACCTTCATACGCACATACCAATGCTGTTTCCTTTTGGGCCCTTATGATTAGAAAATACGACAAATTCAGCTGTGACCCGTTGAAAGTACGTACGAATCCTATACATGTCACTAATGAGGTGACACTGCGCCCTCGGCATTTTAGGAGGCAAGCTGTTTTGTAAACTTTCAACAAGCTCTCAACCTCCATGTCTGGGCACATTCCTAACGGACGACGCACATCAGGCTACATCGACCTGGAGTGTTGTTATGGAAATTTGCCCTTGTCGCTATAGGGTACTCAAACCACTCTACTGTCTAACGCCGTTAAGCGCAAAGTCATAGGGATTGGAAACTCAGCGGGTTTCACTTAACCAAAGAGTTCCACCTAACGACTGCTCGCAGTAGGCTGGCCGCAACACGTTCACTCACAAGGTCACTTATAAGATGAATCTGTTAGACCACCTATTAGGCCAGTTTACGACAGGGACTTTTTGGAAGGTGTTTGCTACACAAACCTGTCCCCATCAGGATCCGACCTTAAAACGGGTAGTCTGAATTCTTTTTATATCGTTTGGGTTTTTCCAACTCTTTTAGGTGAAGCTAATTCGGGGAGCCAAATCAATATGTTCTCTCATCAGATTCAGTAATTCCTGTGTTCGATCAACTGATGGCACATCAGAAGATGGCGTTCGGCCCTGTGGGGGACACTCGCTCGGCCTGAAGTGTAGGAAGAGCGTTGGGAAAAGGAATCAGGCTTTGCAATGTGCCATCTGTGACAGATGGTTATTGTAACGATTCACGTCTGATCGTTGAGTTACGCGTGGCCCAAAAACAGATCCCAAAAATGAGAACAAGATTGGATCTAACAATTTCTACGGTAATATTAACGGAATGCATCAATAATTACAAAAAGCAAACCCCAATCGTTCGCGACGATAGTGTCGTCCAGCAAAATCAACAGCTTCTCAACAGGACCAACAAGGTCAAAGGCGAACCGACACGCAAGCGGGCCAGGACAATAATGGCCACTCGCGCGGCGGACATTTAGTGACACCTTAATTCAATAAAACAAAATGGGGTGGGTGAGGCAGTGGCAGAAGTGCCAGGTTAGTGGGGTAAATTGGGAAAGCGAGCGATGGGAACGAATTTCCCTAGTTTGCGGATCAACAAATTTACAGCACTCGCCAAAATTCGTCTGCATCCGACAGAGCGCCGGTAGTGCTGTACAGTTCTGGCTCTTTATCTATCTATACTTAATGTAACCGTCCACACGACATGCGTCAGAGATCTCGCGAACCGTGATGTCTAACAATCATGCCCCTCTAACAAACAGTGGCGCCTCACATCCCTACTCATTAGACCATTCTTTGTGCGAACTTCTACAGTACGGACTAGTTTGTCCGCGTCTACCTCACATTTCGTGACTAGTCACAGGGGCCGCCGGCCTCTAGTCAGTCCATCGGATACAACAAGAACAACGTCATCTACCTGGAAATTACGTTGCCTTGTCAACCACCTCTGGCGCACTTGCAACGATGACATACTTTCGAGACCACCTTTTCCAAAAGGTAGTTACCATGTTATTCGCTTGTCTCCAACACCTAGTGTACCTGTCCACCAGATTGCCTTCTGGGGGCAACCCCGTATTGCCCCTCAAGAGAAGTAAGTCATTCGGGGTTAGAGCGATGTTTTCAGGACCGTCTGCGGCAACAGGAACCGATGGTCTGTTGTTTAAAATACGCTCTACTTCAGTCAATGAAGTTAGAAGGGTTTCATCATTGATTCCTTGCTCTCGGCAGATCGCGCTCAAAATACATCTGACAGATCGAATCATTCGCTGCCATACTCCGCCCCGATGACTAGCATACGGTGGGTTTAAGTGCCACTGAATTCCCTTTTGTAAGAGCTTGTCATTGACGGACCAGCTACCTAAGTTGCGGACCCAGCCTCTAAACTCTTTGTCAGCGGCTACAAAATTGGTACCGTTGTCAGAGAAAATTGCCTCAGGCCCACCTCTAGTCCGATGAATCGTGACAGGGCCCTAATAACCGAGTCGGTATTCAACGTGTGAGCCACTTCGATATGCATTGCTCAGGACTGTAGGCACGTGAATATATATCCATACCTTTTTTCGGAAGTCCTGCCCCTCTTCACACAAAAGGGTCCAAAATAATCCAACCCAACTTTTGTTAACGGATGCCACGCTGGGTTTACCCTGACAGGTGGTAGAGGGGCCATTAGCTGCTTACCGACTGAAACTCAACGAGGACGACAGGATAGGCAGGATCCAATGACTCGCTCAACCACCGTGCCACCCTGTATGGTCCAGAAGTGCCTCCTTAGAAAACGCAGCACATGAGACCTTCCGGAATGACCTTCGACCTCGTGTTGATATCTCATGGTAAGATCAACGATGTGATGGCGCTTAGGCAAAATTATGGGGTGCATGGTCTCAAAACTGTGGGCTGATAGCGGCAGTCGACCTCCCACCCGTATAATTCCTTCAATCATGACTGGGAACAATTTCCCCAAGGAGCTCCTTTGAGATAGAACAGGGAGGTTATCACATTTAGACAACCTGGACATCAGGGCTACATCCTCAGGGAGGCACTCTGACTGTACTGATCCAATCAGATCTACTTCTGCCGCTTTGATCTTCTTTAAACTGAGGGGCCAGATTTCAAAGTCAATTCCGAGCGCCCGCCATGGAGTTCCACAATGTAGCACCTGAACCGGGTAAGCCATACCACTTCTGTAAGCAATCGAGTCCAACTTGAATATCGAACAATAAGGTTATGCAGACCGTTTGTTCGAACGACAAAGTTAACATGAGCTGGCGTCTTCTTTAGTTGAACGTCGTTGGGCTCAACGAGAGAGTCGGGTTTCGGAGGCCATGACCTGCAAGGCCAACTCTAAACTTCAGGGCCTTTTAACCACTTGTCTCTTATTGGGCCGCCCGTCAAAGCGCGCGAAGCTAGGTCAGCCGGATTTTTTTCGGACCTCATGCGTCGCCATTGCTTGGGTGTTGACGACTAATGGATCACAGAAAAGCGGTTAGCCGAAAACGTGCAGAACCGAGTTGAAAAATTGTGTATATAATAGAGGATGATCATGGAATCAGTCCAAGAACAGCAATATGGGAACATCTGACCCAAGTTGTTAACGATGATTCCATGTAAACTCACGGTCAGCACTGCTGCGACTAATTCGAGACGCGGAATAGTCACCGCTTTGGATGGTCCAACTCTAGCCTTTCTAAACAGTAGCGCACTATTCGTGGTACCTTTAGTTGAGGCGAAGAATCCATATGCTACCGCTCCATAACCCCCTTCCGAGGCATCACGAAATATATGTTGCTCGGATAGCTCTGTAGCTATAACCTTCGAAAACAGTATGCAGTTTGGAACTCGGAGGCAATCAAGAGCCTTTAAGCTTGACGGCCGAAACTGCCAATCTTCGCAATCTTTTAGACCCAAAGGTTCGTCGCATCCGAGAACACTCTTGCACAGCTTCTGAAGCAAACGTTTGCCTGGCAGTA
>QNGE01008860.1:0-14929 GCA_008508345.1 Paragonimus westermani | reverse complement strand
TGGTTTATCCACCCAGTCACATACGCGCTAAGCCATTTCAGTGGTAATTTATTGGAGGATCCGGTGCTTCAGAGAGACATGCACTCACAGCCAACTTCCAGCCAAGCGAGCACCACCAGTTAGTGTCATATACAAGACAGGCTAACAATTTGTCTTGACTGGAAATAGTAATTGGTCATCCTGGCGAGGTTTGGGCACAAACTTGCTCACATGCGCTCATCAAGGTCACCTGCTAGCTTAGTCGCAATTAACCAGCCAGGGTCACTCACATAAGTATGTGCCCGTGTTACAAGAGTGGCAGAGTGTGACAGTCCTGCTTGCAATATAGGTCTACGTTGGTCGGACTGAGAAACCGAAAGTGGTCGCCGTCAGAAAGTTGAGGGGCAGTCAACAAAATGGTGATAACTGGACGGGGAAATTTAAATGAATCGGAAAGGGTTGTTCCTTACAAGGAAAATGATCTTAGTTTAGCCACCAAGTCAAGAGGGATTGTTGTATAGTAAAATTTTCTGCACCCTTGATTATGCAGTGTAGTGGAAGTCAGTCTGATCTATTTACAATATTATTAAAACAACTTGGTGACCAGCAGCCTATAGATGTAGATATTTCTTAGCACCGGCACGTGCATTTGGAGAAAGAATTATTAATATTGGTTTTTGGTGCGAAATTTTCTAATTAGTAGACATCCATACCAGAAATATTGAGGCATGGGAGTCCCAAGCCTGTGACATTATTCGTGAAACAGTCAAATACTTTATTGCGGCCCAGAAAATGTTCCCGTGAATGATTCGGAGACCAAATGCTAATAGGCTCTATGTAGTTTCGGTATCACGATAGATGAAGCTGAATTCGAAGCCATTATCATGAAGTTTCATGGAAGGATACATGTAAGAAACAGAAATGTCTCCACTATGTTCACCTAAATGATGGATTATTTAGCAGTCATGATGATTTGATGTAAAGTGGCTACTTGCAAAATAGAAATGTCCAAATGGCAGACTAGCTGTGTTTTGCAACAAGGTAGAACAGATTGATTAGGAAGAGATTTTGTCTGTGAAAATGAAATGAATAATTATCCCAGAAACTCTGTACACATCAAATTGGTGCGCCAATTTATTTACGAATTACAAGAAATTGTTACTAGTCTTGCAAAGCTGACATGAAAAACCAATCGAATCCAGTTTCACTCTGAATAGAAATTGAAAACGGAGGTTAAAAACAGAAAGTTGTGTTATTTAATGAATTCCACATCTCATTAAGTGAACACCACAGTACTCCCGCTTCTTTCAACAGAGCTGAACAAGGCGAGTTGGCGTTGAATATACCACTCCTTACAATACACACCTTATGATCTCACGATTGACAACCAAATGTGAACAGCAAAAATTGTCCGGTGTTGATAACATTAATGATTGGTACGACGTCCTGATAGCCAGAGGTGAACAAGCAACTATGCTCTCGGTTGTATAGACCTACCTCTCGGAATCTGCTTTACTTTAGGCTTGGTTCCAGAGATTGACTACTCGACTAATCGGCTACTGGCGTGCCTTTTTGTTTCATCTGCCAGGATATTCCAACATCCATATTCGAAGTGGAATTTCGCATATGGAGGAAATATTAAGCGGTGGGAACAAGCAGCACACAAGAAGTTGCATAGTCTGTTCGGTCGAGTGTTAATTGAAGTCACTGGCCTAGTTATTTCGCTATTCATCGCTCTCATAGTTTGATTATAGAGTAACTTTTCGCTCAGAACGAGCTGTTCCTTCCCGATGCACCATGGTCCGGTCCGTAATGTCGCACAATTATGACAGCGGGTAGTTGGCCGGCTGTATAGACGGTTTCAAGTAGTTAGTTGTACAGCCAGCTCAGAAATCACATTGTGCATTCTTGTTGTAGCAAAGTACGAACCGGAACGCTTTTATGGTGCAGTGGGGATCCCATTGGTGGTGGTTACTTAATAAACAGGCTGACTAGCTCATCGTTTGTATCCAATTCAAAGTTCCTACTTATTTTAGTCACGACCCAAATGCATGAAATCTCCTGAGCCCTGAACGATCAAATACGTCATTTCTGTATCGGCCCTTGCTGTTCAACCTCGAGATCAATACTCATGACATCACGAATTAAATCACGAATTAGCGAATAAGTGACTAAACTTCACGAACGCCTGAATGAATATATCTTTTGGGTGTCTAATCTCACGTGTTCGCTTGTATTTTCGATATGACTCAAGCGTTTGTTCCAAGCTAGGACAATCTAGAACTTATTCCGCGTCTCTACTAACGGTAATCAGTTATCACTCGCAAGAAACTGATATCGATGTCTATGTTGTTCATGTGCATGTTTCAGTAAAAGCCAAGTGAACGGTGAAGAACACACTTACCATTCTTAATAAGTGCTTAGAACGTAACCATTTTTCTGGCGTTCTGTACATGTCAGAGTCGACTTAAACAGCACTTATGCTTTCTTCCACCACACGCTGTAACAATCGCCTCATCCCCGACTAATACATTTGTCATGCATACAGCACTCATCCTACGATCGGAATTACCTTATCTGGTTAATCCAGTCACGAAAGGGTCATCGGTCGAAAAATTCGTGTACTGATCCAGGAATTCAAAATTGCGTTCGAAAATTTTGAAAGTTCAGAAAAAAAATGCAATTCAAACTCAAATGTCACTGTACTAACCAATACGGTTGTTGTTTGCACTTGCCTGCTGCGTTGTAGTTGTGACTGATATTTCTTCTCAGTTTCCTATCATTTTTCCCTGAAAGATTCGCACTTCGCACACTCTTGTACAGAATGAAATATTCGATCGGTTTTCTTTGAGTTAATGTAATAGCCAGCGGCTTTTTGATACACGTGCTGGCTGCAGGTCCTCTGTTGTACTCTTTGAAAGATCAGGAAGTGTGAACGACCTTAACGTAAGGTGTGGTCAATGCTGTAAGCACGGCCACCCACGAATTCTCTCTCTCTCTCTCTCTGACCTGGCTAACCTAAATAAAAACAAACGTAGTCTTTTAGATTAGAGTTTCATTTAACATCATGTAACAGTCACTGATACAGCAAGTGCCACTGACTGGGTTTACCTAACGACTGACTGAAGTATTTGCAAATATTCATGGTTCTGATACTCCGGTGAATATTTAAATGATTAGATCTTTTGATCCTGTAACTGACATTCAGCAGTACGGGCAAAATCTCGGAAACCTGCACACCCATTCAACTAGTAACAAGAACAGTGCCAAATTAATGTCCCACACTTCTTGTTTGTAGCAGCTGCTTTCATCAGTCAAAGGTGAGCTCAATAGCGGTCAAAATCATTAGTTTCGATCGGAACAAAACATGATCACCATATAACCACAAAAAGTGCATCAGCACTTGGTGATCTTCGTCAGGAGAGTATTCCTGTCCGCAGAAGAATATGTCACACTCGGAATTTTGCATCAGTTCAAAATATGATATATATTAGTTAGGATAACTGAACAGACCACTTGAGAATGCTTAAAAACATTGATAAGCAAAGTAGACATTCATCGACTGAAACACTCATTCATCTATCCAACACCTTTAACTATTTCAGTTGGACGTAAACAGAAGAATCGCAAAAATCGTCGAAACAGGCGAAGTGTGAGTAATCATATATTGTAATGTTGTATGCTATTTATTTGAAACTGATATTCCCTATTTAAAATATCGGATGATTTGACGAGGAGAGTTTGAATACTTTTCACGGTCTTCAGGCAGATAATAAATCTACAGGAGTGAGTCTGTTACTTCTCTCCTATACACAGTTGATGTTGATCCAGAAGAGCAGATTGTTAATCGCATTTCCAAGATTTTATAACCATCGGTGTAAGTTGGGCAGATTATTTGCCTTTTTTGCCCTGAAGTGAAAATCTAAAGGTCAGTTCGTGAAAGAATTAAAGGTCTCAAGAAAACGCTTTGCCAATTCTCAATTGCCGAGCTTGTAAACGACCAACCGAGATGACATTTTTTAACATTCGGTTATAAGGTAACTTATACTAGGGCCGCTTACAGTTCTGTTTGAACTCAACATCTTTTTAATTGTCTCGGCGGGAACACACTCGTAAGAACACACTTTACCCGTTTTTACATTTGCGCTATGGACATGAATGAAATACTTTCGAATAGGTAATTGTTTTGCATTCATAGGTGCTGTTTAGATAAGATGCTCACATCCTTCAAACACCAGCAGAGCTATTTTTACACGGTCGGCTTACTTGCCATAAACAAAGATGGATTGCGCATTGTGTCCGTGCTCGTTACGAGGGAAGTCATAATCAGCAACTTAATCCTAGCAAACTATCATGAGATAGCGGACGACTGCTTGGACTTGACACAGTATCATCGAAATGACGTAAATCGGAGTCTAAAAGTCATTACATGTAAGCAAATGTCAGAAAGGATTATTTTCCATAGTTCTCATACTTCCTTGTCGGATGCACTGAAATTGATCAGAAACCTGTGGTTGGCCTGAAACCTGCTGGATGGGTTTGAAATATGTTTTCCCGGTAGTTAATCACAATGGTTGGAGACAGATTGTTCGGTGTAGTTGCACCCCACCACAATCGAGAAATTCGTGGTATCAAATCATTGACCAGGCAAGCGTATTTAAGAAAAACGAGTCGGTCGTTAATTAGCTGAATTAGCCTACTGACAGTTGGTCATATT
This sequence comes from Paragonimus westermani, assembly GCA_008508345.1. NCBI lineage: Eukaryota > Metazoa > Platyhelminthes > Trematoda > Plagiorchiida > Troglotrematidae > Paragonimus > Paragonimus westermani. The sequence continues at coordinate 10,233 of QNGE01008860.1, read as the reverse complement.
TTACTGGTTTAACAACCTTGCATGCTGGGTGCTAATGAGATGTTACAGGGGGAGATCAGCTGTCCAGGGCTCCAGTGATGGTCAGTGAGGTCGGCTGTTCGCAACAGCAATCAGCCGAGATTGAGATAGTGGTTGACGGTTTCTGGTTTTCAGACTAACCATAAATTAGTGACCTTTTCCACCCCGAGGGAGCTGAGATAAGGTGAGGTAGCCCGCACAATTCCGTTATGTGCAACTACTAGGGTTTGGTTGCTCTTTTCCGCACAATAATCCGGATATGGTTTTTGAGATATATGAATAATGTTATGGTTTAACCTGGAGAAAGCCGGCGAAAGCTCCCCAAAGTAAAGAATCACTAGAGCAGTATGACGGTGAGTTAACACTAAACAGCTTGTGAAATCGACAAAAACATGATGGGTTTTGACGTCCTTAGATGGCTTCGCAGCTGACCTACATAGGCGGGCAACAGCAGGCGATTTTGATCACAGCCGACAGCCGTGCATGAATAGTCACCGGTAAATCCCAGTATAATGCACAGGTAGATTCAGAAGACAGCATTATTGAATGATGACCATGTGCATGATGTCTATTAGGGTTCACAGAAGTTCTCAGTCAATATGGTCAACAGATGTGCTCAATCACAGTAGAGTGTGGCAACGCACAGGTGGGTTGGACATAACTTGTGGCTGTAACCTCTGTAGCCGTCAGTAGGATGCAACCTGGTATTATATAGTGAACTACGTAACATAGCAGTTAGACGTATCAACTGGTCTCCGAACTGTATGGTTCGGGACACATCCTCAGTCCAACCAGAATATGAGCCATAATTCATATATCACTGTGACCGCAGCTTTGACAGTCGTACTGATAAATTAAGTTGAAATACAATGTAATCATTGCGTCTGACCAATCAGTGCACTCTATTTGGGAGTTGCCATGACGTCCCCGTCAGGTTGGAGAAACCGTCGGCGCTGATAATGATGCAGCGACCATGACATCCCAGCCAACTTGAAACCAGGAATTGATTTGCTTTCTTTATCAATATTCTGGCTGGTGGTTAACTGTCAGGCAGACGTGTCGACATGACCTTAATGTAAGTCACACTGACATTTCGCAAAGATCTGGCTAAAATATTAGTCAGGAACCGAAAACTCCGTGCAACTTCAAGAGCGATGTTCAATTTATATGTGAACACCCACAGTTCAGGTCAGCCATTAAAACAGTCACCATAATGTGTTTATGTGTTCAGATGTGTCCTTTTTCTAAACGTGTGTCGAAGATGTATTACATGTACACGTTGAATGACGCTCAAATTGTCATTAGATATGTTTCACTAGTTTGCAAGCCGACGAAGACCGTTAACCACAGCTTAATGAATTGTGGGTTTGAAAGGATAGCCTCACTGTTTACCGGGTATCATAAGCTCTAGCTTCAACCAATCCCAGTTGCTACCCGAATAATCCAAACAAACTGTGAGCAAGCGCTGAGAACGTAGATATTCACTGAGATCACTACTCCCACGTAACATGGACAATTGATACACTATCCAAAAACTCGCCTTCCAACAAACTTGTCGATCACACTTCTTACCACAACATTTTGTTCCATAAAGTGCAGTCTCTTATGTATACTTTAATACCCAGTTACTGTTGATTTGTCGCTCATTACGTCTTCGAGTCCTTCCTTTACGTTATGTGGAACAGTCAACTTATTCCATGCATTGATGAGTACGTATTCCGACTGGGATCTGTTATTAATGTCACCGTTTTTCTTGTTCTCGGAGCTTAAATGGTTCTTTTGAAACCAAAAATTCTCACTCTGTGGCCGACTGTGTTGCATTATTGCTTTGCAAGAGTGAAGTTTTGCAGCTGTTAGACGCGTAAAAATTCCAATAAATTCCTTAAGGGTCAAAGATCAGATTTCCGGACACGTTGAAGCGATCCACCGTTATACTGAGCAAAGATTAAGGTTATGGGTAATTTAGAGCGATCGCCATTCCTTCGTCTAATTGGGGTAAAACCACTAGCTCAAACGTTGAACCGGAAGTCGTTGCTAAAAGGCAACATTACATAAATCTCTTCGGTCGCTACTGTTGTGTGGCATACACGTCGACCTCAAGAAGCTTTTTAAACGCAGCTGACACTTATTCCAGAGGTGTACCTGGCTGAGACCGCCTAGAAGCCACCATAAACGATCTCACTCTGGTTAGCGCCATCAAGCTTGGATCACTTTTTCCTATTGTCATTCTAATTCGCCCGTTTTCTTTTTTGCGTCCCCTGTCTCCTGGTGCGAGATAATGTTTCATCTGTCTCTGTACTGTGTTTCTGGAATTCTTTGAGATGTGTACACTTCAACGACTTGTGTTGCTCAGTTTGTTCATAACCTGAGACTCCTTCTTGCTACTGGACAGTGAGTGCTTCTATCAGGTCACTGACTTTCAAATTTTACGTTCGTCTTTGGTGCCATGCTACTGAGTATAGTGATCGACACCAGACAATAACAATCTCGGAATACGCGCATGTGCGATTAGCTGTGATCTACCACAGATGTACGGAGCACACCATAAGGTGTTCCCTGAGTGAATTGCCTAGCTGAACTGAGACAACAGGTAAATATCAAATATAAAGGAAGTTACTCAACGATAACCCAGGTTGTCCTCAATTTTCGGTTAGACTGGTTACGGCCAGTCTAGTATTTAAGCGTAAAGTGGCATTCTACTTGTGGCCGCTTTCTGCTACACCTATATATTCCGTACTCAAAATTATATCTACGCTTCTCTGCACTCTTAAATTCATCCGTGCCAACCATGACCAAAAGTAAGCAATTTCGGAACGTCATTTGCAGGTGGTGTATAGGTAAGTGAGAGCCACGTAAAGTAAACTTTAAATGTTGGCATAGCAACCGTATGTACGTAGGTAATACTTCCAAAGATAGGGGCTAATCGAAAAGTCTATGGGAATGCAACAGCTATGGTCAACTACGAGTACTGTTTAATTTATATAAAACAGGGTATTTTCAAACATTTGAACAGGTTTGAGTAAGAGACACCTGGTACAAACCTCCGTGGCAGTCAAGTTTCTCCAGAGTATGCAAGGCTGCTTGAAAGTTAACAGTCTCATCTAGTATATGTCTGGGAGCAAAGTGCCCTGCCATCGAAAGGTACTTGTCTATTCTGCTAGTGAGTTATTCTAAGTAAAACGCTTGAAACTGCGTTCTTATTTAAACAATTCTTTCATAAACGTACAGCTTCGTTGTCAAAGTTCAACATAAATTTCACCCAGCTTCCATTCATTCTCAGACAGTATATATCAACGGCCCACAGACTGTTTGCGTTCGGCCAGTAACATAAGTGGGCAATGTTAACATGCACCGAAACTTAGAAATGCTTTGGTCAGGCTGAGCGTGATGTGCGTAGACTAAGCATGTATTAAACATTTCTCTGGATTATCACGCTAACTGTGCAAGTCAAGTTTTATTCACTGCATTCATGTGGGTGTCCAATGAACCAGCGTTCTTACAACAAAATTCTTTTTTTCGTTGAATGCACGACGAGATCATAATATGACAAAATTCCCCTCGGCGTAATGTGCACCCGTACCCGACTGCTAAAACGCCGCTTGAGCCTGCACATCTCGATATAGGCTGCATAGGACTGCCTTACGAAACTGAGTTATTCTCAAGTGAAAGGCGGTTGGTCCTCTCTAAACGAAACTGCCGAGCCGATAATCACAGGGAGTTTAGCTGACATCAGACGACAGTTCACAAGGTGTCCCCCCGTGGATAGTGTCGTACGATTTAACTAGCTGTCTGCGAGACAAGAGGTGAACTAATTTATTCTTGCTCCAGTGGGGTGTTTCTTGATTACACCGAGTACACTTTTAATGTCCGCATGTTCACAGTATGACGAAGCACTTCATGCCTTATAGTATTCAGTTAATAAGAAAGGCAGCTCAGAAAGACACTTTGACCATCCTTCTGTCAGACGACAGCACTTTATTCTTGCTAGGCCTTTGGTCAGGTGATCTATCCATACAAGCTATATCTCCATCACTGCAATAACAGCTATCTTTTTATGAACATGACATCGTACTGCTAATTTGCTGGTCGGGTTTGACTAACAAAATTGAGTTTTCATCCTGTTCGGAATGCGCTAACCGTCCTATTTTGTTTACCCCCTTCCCTCTTTGTTTGACAGAAACGATGCGATCCAACGTCACCTCATTGTAAGTCAGTTTGTCGTGCACAATTTGCAGGTCACGTGAAATGTAATATGTCCACTGGCAGGCAAAACGATTTGCCAAATCATATTTGACCACACACTGCATGTGAATTTCATTAGCTACAATACAAGTGATGATCACCGAGGGGTCAACTGAATAAGTTTGTCTCATATTGATACGTCAGTAACTGTACTTACTCCAGCGTGTACTATGATGCATGTGGCACCCCCTCCTACGAAGCACGCATCACTTTCAACCTCTTCTAGCTGGAACAAAAAGGAAGCCTGCTTTGAGAAAGGATACCCTCCAAGGACAAAAATCTTTCCCTGTGAGAATGTTTCACCATCAAGAGAGACCGCTTTCAGTCCTTGCTGAGTCACTACATAAAACGAATCTCCAGTTCACAGGTGGTTGACAGGGTTGCCTCTAAGACTCAGCTTAGCCAAGCAATAAGTGCCGACGAACGGACTGGAGAACTTCCTTAGACCGGAGATTATCTCAGTCACGACAACGTGTTAAGAAATCTTATAGCTATGAACAAATAGGTCAAGAATTGAAAGCACCGAGTGACTGTTCGACACTGAGTACCAGCTAAAGACATGAGTAACATGTTCTTGCTTCATATTAAGGTCATCCCTTTAAGCCAACTCCCGGCTAGTTGCCGAGCATCCAGTCTCATAATCATGAAAATGTGATAGCCGTGCGTGATCACATTGAGTGATGTTGGATACTTAAAACTTCAACTCGTTGATTATGCTTAGCGTAGGATCAGCCGCGCAGAAGTCACCACGGTTACCTCACGAAAACCTGGCAAGGATATGCTACCAACGAGTCCTAATCAGCCAGAACCTCGAGTCTGGGATTGATTTCAGAAGGGGGTTGACTGAAAGATCTATGTGATTGCGAATGGGCAACATTCATTGTATCTGGTATAATGTCGAAGGCAACATGGAGAATTGTGTCAATTCCAAAAAACAGTGTAAATATCACTAACTGAGAATGTGCTATATAACAGGTGCAATTGGTTTGTTAAATTTCCCATTTTCCTCAGGCCAGGAAATGTAGGCATGCTAGGTTGTTAAACCGAAACTGTGAAAAATATTGATGTCGCTTCTGATAAACTGATTCTCGCGTACGATCATTTTATGCTGGCCCCTTGGTTTCCTTCTGTATGACAACGGTGTTGTATGTAGTTGGCGACCCTCCTGCTTGGAGTTGCTTGTCGCGGTGATCGAAGCCAAAAGGCGGCTACACACGAATATCATCGCAAGCGGTTTGCGCCGCACTAGCGCTGGTTCCGCTAACATATTTCGCATCCTCAGTGAACCTGAAGGAATAAGATAAGAATTCTAGAGAAAAACAAGCATAAAAACGTTGCTTTCTAGGGTAAATTTCAACCAAACGTCTTCAATTTTATTTTTTAATTAGCAAGCGACTGTCCTTCAAATTCAGTGAACATGACATGCTGATAAGGTTAACAGGCTGCCGTGTGATCTTGCTCCATTTCTTCTTGTTCCATATATCGGTGTTTTCAAACAAATGTGACCAAAGGTTCAGTCGAAATGGCTGTCTCTTTGCAAGCTGAGTATTCTATGGATATCATCCTCCTTATTATAGACTAATCTAGTGTTTTGTGTGCGGCATTTTTGTTCTCCTGAATGACCTACAAGTCAGTTGATCATCTTACTCGCATCGGAGTTTGCCTACACACTTGCATTTCTCTTCAACTCTTTACAGTGGCTAAATGCCAAGAGCGCAAACGCCGCTCTCGCGACGAACGCCGGCGCAGGAAGACCGACTCGGACAGTCTGGCCATCAGCAACGTCGGCGGCAATAACAACAGCCAGTGACCTACATTTTGTTGCCCACATCCTTCGTGGCTAATACAAGTTTCCATAATTTTCATAAATAAAACTGTTTGTTTTTCGTCAAAACTCCCCCTTCTCCCCTTCTCCGTTAAGCCATACAATTGAAGACCGATGTGCTCAAGCTTCGTGTATGTTATAATTCTTTCTGACTTCTACGTCCTTTGTTTTCGCGGGCGTGACCAGTGATGGTAGGTCGAACAATTTGATCGAAGGGGAGTTGACGGAGATGTCCATGCGTGTGTGATTATTCGACTTCTTTCCTTTCCTTGTTTGATCTTCTGTGTCCATGTTCGTTTTACGCGCCTATATGTAATCCTCAACACATCCTCCAAAACATTTAACTAAAATGCTTTCATAGTTTACCTCCATGCTTAGGTTCTGAAATGTGATGAATTGAAGACTGTCTTTTTCACTAGTTCCAGTGCATAATTTTGCTGTCTTCTTTCTCAATGATGGTAATTTTTTCTGGAGGGACGATTCAAATCAATCTGGGCTTCCTGTTGCCGGAGGATGAATTTCTGGCGGATGCTGCGGTGAAAGTGTTCACGTTAATGTAATGTGTTAGTAAAAAGTGTTCTATCGGCTTGATTTCCTAGAGGTCAATCAAGGTCAACCATTGTATGTACAAGACGAAGACGCACGACAGTGGATATATGCAAAAAATGGTCTGTGGTTATCTTGCAGGGAGAAATGACGGCAAGTCCAAACAATGCATGAGGATGATTAATATTGGCACATTTGCTACAAGTAGACTATTCCTCAAAAACCATTAAATTGGTCGGAAGCACATCTGTAGCGTCTTTACGATTCTACCGAGGAAATGATGTCTTTTCGTAGGCACTGCATAGGCAGTGATATTGGAAAACAAATCAGCTTTTGTGAAAGAATATTAAACCAAAAAGGTTATAGCGAAAAACTTGTGGAAGTAGCGTTCTCATCGTGCTAACTGTGGCCTTCATGAGTTGATGCAGTAAGGTCGCGAGTTGAAAGTTTCGTGAGACGTATGGGGTATCTTTTTCAACCGATAAAGTTTGGTCTTACCTCGCAGAATCTAATTATACTGTTGGTCCTAAACAAAACAAAGTTGAACTAAACATGAATCTTCGAAAATATGAGCGAATGCAAACGGAAAATGTGGTCGATTTCACAAGGTCAATAGGTGAAAATGGAACGAATCCATCAACCAAATTAACAACATTATATTTGGGTCGGGTAGAAGTTGATGTAAAAAGTGATAATCGTCGACTTAGGCAAAACCTGACTTGATTTGCACAGCAGAGACAAAGTTCGTCCAAATAATTGAGTATACTATGTTTTACCTGTAAATATTTCCGTCTAAGTAAAAAAGAAGTGCCTCTGAAAGGTTTGAGAATAAAAACTTCCTACACTGTGCTGCAAGAAGTACATCTAAGATCACAGCTTTATAGTTGGATCCACCAAAGGGCAAATTACTCGAGCACCAGCTTTGATTGTTGTTCGTGTTGCCTCAGTGTAGCGCTGGTTTGGGCTGGGCCTATCAAAACGTCTGCACAGTGATGTAACATGTAAGTTTCACGAGTACATCCTGGTGAGAAATACACTGTCTGACAAGCTCAACGAAGTGAAAAATTCCAACCTGACACCAAACTTCTGGTCTCAGTTTGATGATTGTGGTTAAACCTGTACAAGCGGATTCCGTTTAATTGGTTAAGTAATGCGCAATAGACAAAGTAGTGTCGATAGGCCAACAGTCAAACGATATGGATCTAAGTGTACACGGAGGTAGCAAGAATTGTCAAGTCTCAAGTTTAGAAGAATTGATTCAAAAGAAGATCTTCAGTTAGCACTTGCGGGCAAAATAATAATAATAACTAGACGGAAGAGAAGACCATATTATTATCACGTGGGTTGCTGTAACTAGAGAATAAGCCACGTGATTAATAGGTCATTCTAATTAGAGCAATCGTTAAGGTAGTCCATAAAACAGAAACCACCCAAATAACAGAATTAGAACGCTATATAATAAATAATATACCGCAGTGTGATAATCTTTAGAATGTACACAAGCAGAAGCCAAATCAGCGTGTCTTGTCCAGAAGTGATCGACATTCCCAAAACTTGGATCCTTGTAGCTGAAAGTTTTTGTGTTCTGGTCATCCTAGAACTGTGATCTTTTCAGTAGCACACACTACTTTCTGCATTAATATGCCGGTCGGAGCTCAGGTTAGGGTATGTAGCAGCGACCACTAATGACCAGATGGTTTACCTCAAGGCTGCTGCTGCAGTTTGAATTCTAGGGATTTGTTCAAATTCGAATGGTATTTTACTACAGAAAAATAAAATCTCGGTTAACAAGTCATAATTAACCGTCCAGTTTCCGTCACCCGAACGCCTAAGGCAACAACAGTAGCGTCTCGTTCGCTCGCGCTCGTTAAAAAATCTGAAGTATTCGAACACGGTGTATATGTGGTGGCTGAAAACCTGTAATACGGGACAAATATGTTGACGTTGTACCGCGTACAACGGTGTCTTTGGACAGAATCTCCAGGAATATTCTATCACGCTTATCGGAAGTGTGTTAGCCACGATAGTACCAAAAGGGACCACATCGGAAATATATGAATACTCACAATGATATCTTTCGGCCGGATTTATAACATTTCGTGGTTACTTTAAAGCTTATAATGTGTTTTAACAATTGTTCTCTGTTCTCGAGTGGCAACGGAACGTGCAGTACACGACATTTCTTACAATTAATCTGTAAACGCCTGTATATCTTTTGACCGTGCTTCATACAAACGGGCTCCAGATAACAATCCACTCCGTTCTATTCCCGTCTTAAAGAACGTTTTAGGGTGATACTGAATTGTAGCCTATAACATTTCCGTGTATACTTTCGGCTAATGGTAATCAAAGACAGGCTATTGCGTTGAAGTTGAGGTTATATACACATGCCATCCCAAAGCTAACACTACACCAAAGTGGCTCCCTTGTGTTGACTGTGAAATCCAGACTGCCGTACGATCTTTTTGAAAGATAGTAATCTGACTTACATGATGAAGTACGTAGTGACAGGAACCTTTTCAGTGTGATACTATAGTCTGACGCATATGGGTGTTATCCAAGAATAATCATTTATTCTAACAAGTGACTGACATGCTAACCCAACAACCGGTACACAGTGTGATTAACGATAACCAGTTATGTGATACATGCTTCACACATTCAGAGTCTGTTCCAACAGTGTCTCTAAGTAGCCATCTTATCTAAACTGATGACCCATCCTCAGTTAATTTTGCAATAATGTATGCAGAAGGCGTGACGTTCAGTTTATTGTAAGCTGTTTATAAATCGAGGCTAGCCAAAACAGCACACATCTTACCTTCCGTCACGTGAGAAGCGTTTCCTCGTCACAAGTCTGATTACATGGTCTTTGCCAAGCTGTGTAACTCAAGCGTCAAGCTAATTTCTAGAACTAACCGGACCCTGTTTGATGTTGCTCGTTTTCATTCAAAGTTTCAGACTCTGATTTTTCACCCAGTGTGACGGTCATGAAAACGTGGTTGGCTTTGTCTTCCCACTCATACAGTCATCGATCTATTTGTTGTCATTTAGAAAGCACTGGTTTAACTGGCCAGGCGTTGTTCGTTCCGGCCTTGTTAACATGAGCGTTTGCAACAAATTAAGAAAAATGTAACCACAGTTTCGAATCTGATCCCATGACATTATCCGCTGGTATCTTCATCAATGTCATCTATGCATAATCAGCTCTCTGACCTACATGATGGACGTGGATTTAGTAGCGTCGGTAAACTACGAATTATGACGGTTTTATACTTTAAGCATATATGATGTTTACTTTAAGTTCATCTCAACCACACTTGACTTGTCCCTAAGTAAACAGTTAAACTAAGCTCATGACAGGACAGTTTAAGATATTTTGATGAGCCATGAACTCATATAGTGTGGTTTACTCTAAGTGATTCCTCTAGACGATGTAGTAGAATTTCATGCTGAAAAAACTGTTTCTTACAATCTTTCAAATGAGTTATGTAATATGCATCAGATGTAATTCACAGAGTTAAGAATCCTGCATTTTCTGATTTGTAGATAGGGTATTTTTCCGCGGGGTTATCGATTGGAGTTAACAGGACAGGTACTGTGTC